>SEYY01009963.1:0-15079 GCA_009176605.1 Armadillidium nasatum
TAAGCCAAAGCCCCGATCCTCTCACCCCCGAACTCTACCCCGATGTTTCCATTCAGACCTTTCAGCACATAGTCTATTGCTATGTTAAACAGGAGAGGTGAGAGCGGGTCCCCCTGAAGGACCCCTCCTCCCCTGGCGCAAACCAGCCATCCCCAACGGTCAACCTAGTAGATATATACACAGATTGTATATATCCCACAACCGCCGGGGAAATTCCCATATCATAAAGGAGACCCATAAGAGTCGGGTGAGATACCGAATCGAAGGCCTTCTGAAAGTCCAGCAGGGCCAGATATGTAGACGTTTTTCTGGGCCCCGCCGAACTCATCAGATCCCTCAAAAGGCAGATGTTCTCAGAAGTGCTTTTTCCAGCACAGAAACCAGCCTGGAAGTTATTATGCCTGATTACCGATAGTCTGGCACTCAGGACTCTATGAAGAATCCTGATAATCAACGGCATTATACAGATAGGTCTGAAATCTCCAAATTGAGATGGGTTGTTTTTCTTAGGGATTAACGTGATCTTACCTCTGTAAATGTGTTCAGGTGCCCATCTGAAAATCCCATTAATAACTTCCAACACATCTTCCCTTCTCATTGCTTGTATATCCGCCAGAGATATCCCATCCAAACCCCTGGCGGTGGAGGGGCTAGTATTTTTGATCGCCGCCTCCAATTCCTCCCCAGTAATCGGGGCATCCAAGTTATCCAACAATTCCCTCTCCTGGTCTTCCGCCATCCGCCCGCCGTCCTCCACACGGCCCAACCCTGGGTTTACCATAAAGTAATCTCTCCACTGTTGTCTGACATCCCGATTGGGGAAGGCCCTCTCCACGTAGTTCTGATTGTCCACAATAAACTTAAGCGTTTCAGCTTTATCCCGCTTATACAAATTCTGCACTAATGCATATCTCTTCCTCTTTCTCTGAGCTCTAGTCAATCTTCCAATATCGTTATCCCCTTGTATCGGACGGTCCTCCGGAGGCTGGCGCGGTTCCGCGACAACCATACCCAAGGACGTCATTTTAGTCAATAAGCGCTCGAACTCACCGTCATCCCGATCCAGAACCTCCCGACGAATCACCCTTTGCGGGGCCACATCCATCTGCAACCCGGGTTCAATCACCGGTGGTCTTAATAAATGATCAGGGGGATGGGGATCCTCCTGAAATACTCTCCCTTCGCGGTCGTCAGCGTTCGCCAGGGCCAATCTATTGCCCCTAGGTCGGAGACCATATCTTCGAACCGGAGCACCATTTACCTCAGCTTCCGCTCGCTGGTCCAGATCCAACGGCCGGTTGAGCGCAGCACCCTGCCTTCGCTCACGCAAGCTATCCAGAGCCACCCTGTAAGAGGCCTGCTTCCTTTTTCCCTTTATGGCCTCCAGCGTTCTGGATGGAAATAGAGGCGCCAGAGCCATGTTCATAAATGGGATATTTTGTTCCTCAAGGTCTAACTCCTTTTCAGCTAGAAGAACGACTTCTTCAGCTGACCACCTAACTTTTATCTCGCCCCTCTGATCAAGGAGACGCTGGTCGTACTCGGGCCTGTGTGCCCGTTGTTGGTGCACGCGCAGGCCCTTCAAAGATGCAAACCCCCGGCCACAGAGGTCACATCTAAATTCAAGCGCCTCAGCCATCTCTTACCCGCGTGGGGCTTATATCCTATCGGGTTAAATTTCCCTAGGATAGATGTTAAACAAGCTATTTTATACCACCCCCGCGGACTGGGGTCAGAAGTCAGCTCGGCCTAGGCTTGGCACTCCCCACTCGGGATCTCCAAGTTAATAAACCGTAGAGATCTCGAGATTGAGAGCGTCAAACAGAGGCAGTCTCCAGCGGGTACCGTATCTTGGAGGTCTTCTGCCGCAACTACGAATTTCAGGAGCGTTCTATAAAATCTGTCGAAATTATAGGATACACAAGAGAGTCATAGTTACTCCCGCCAAAGAGAGAATGGAATCAGAGAGTCATAGTTACTCCCGCCGAAACCGAAATCGACAGACGCTGATGCTGCAGCGAGTAATAATGTTTTGGCAGAAGATACGAACGTATCAGCACCAACTTTTGCTGTGGTTTTAGGCATCATCGCGAGAGAGTCATAATTACTAATTAAGCTAGTGGTGGATGGTGCCGCATATGACTCCTTACTACCTCTAACAATCGTACTGTTGGACGTTCTACTTACTTCTAATAAATTGGAAATACTAAATCATTAAACCAAAGTATATATATATATATATATATATATATATATATATATATATATATATATATATATATATATATATATATATATATATATATATATATATATATATATATATATATATATATATATATATATATATATATATAGAAAAACTGATACGGTATAGGAAACTTACTTGTTACTATGTTAATATAATAAATTATACTGAGTAGAAACTGGGATTAGGGTTTAATGTTGGTAAGTTGGTTGTAAGTTTTGGGGTTTTATGGAACCTGATTGCCTTGGTTGAGCCCTCAAGGTTCCGTATTTCCATCAACTTGATGTGACGGAAGGGGACACCCAAGGTTCTTAATAATGACAAACTTCGGGGAGGACAAATCCCCTCTTCAGTTCATCACGAGAGCTTCCTTTGTTCTTGCAACCCAGGATCTTATGTCCTGAACATCATATCTTACCTTCAGATCATAGACCGCTCCCAGGGCGCAGCCTTGAGCATCCGCGCTTATCGTTGTCAATTACCAAAGCCTGGCCAGCTTTTGATTTCTGGCCGGCTACGGATGATTAACAGGTACGCAGCTGATTAGAATCAACTGCGTCGTAGAGGTGTCCGACTCTCGCTTGTTCGTATTTTCCCAAGGTGTAGCGTTTTATTCTGATTTCGCGTAATTCAACACTTGAGAGCGACGTCGCACGGAAGCTGTGACAAAACTCCCTGCAAGACCCCCCTCCTCTGTTGGAACCAACTAGTTATAAGTTACTATGAATATCAAGCACGTTCTGCAAAATCTGACGAAATTGCAGAATATAAATGAGTGTCATAGTTACTCCCGCCTAAGAGAGTCAATTTTTTTTATTATACTTCCCTGTCTATCCTTAAACCTATCTATGAAAACCAAACTAAAACACACTTGTTAAGAACGAAGATAGATCACACGACCTACAGCTGCTGAGTGGTTAGGGCAAGACGCAAGTGACTCCATTTTACTTCGAACTTCAATACAAGTTTGGGGGCCCCCCACTCAACAACCCAAGTCATGTAACCTCTCTTCAAAATGCCTACGGAACTAAAGACATCACTGGCAGGTAGGTGATGGGCGGAAAGTAACTATCGAGAAACCCCAGCCCCTGCACGGAAAAGCAATCCTGAAATGGCTGGTCTAACCCCAGTGCCCCGCCGCCTGCTTGAAAAACCTAACTATCCTAACCGAATATTCAAGTGATCTTACCTCCATCAGTTTAATGGTATCCAGCAACCCCAGACGCGCTAGCAACTTTTGTGAGCGGCGACATAGGTCACCCCTCCAATTCATCACCAGCGCGTCCGTTGCTACTGCACCAGTACCTGATTGCCTCCTAACCCAGGTGTTTATATCTTCATTCCTGTAGTAATCGAACCTTTCTTTGAAACACATCCTCCATTCTAGCAGCGTGAGCATCCGCGCAGATGGTGGTGTCGATAACATGTGCAGAATCGGCTTTCCAGCACACTATATCCGGACGTCGGATGCCCGCCGCTGTAGCGATGGTAGGCTCTAGAATGGAGGTGTATCCCTTTTTCTCCAGTGCGGTCTTCAACAGTAAGTTGACTTGGTCATGTTTCTCATTTCTGAGATGGGCGGTATGGGGGCATTCTTGCAAGATGTGTCCTAAAGTTTCGATTTTTCTACAGCCCAAATCGCAAGTCAGATTTACCATCTGCTGCGCCCTATTACCTCTCGAAGACCTTTCCTTTGTAGCAACCAGCCCGTGCCTGATCTTACGGCTTCTATAAATGTTGACCCTGACATCAGTCTAGAACCGTCAGACAACCATTTATAGCAGGCTAGATGCTTAGATGCTTCTCCGAAACCTTTCCCATCGCAGAAATCAGTTACTTTAACACTCCTAACTCTATTAGAATGCGGGATTTTGATCGCATTTCCTACTTCATTCCAAAACCCTCCTCTAGCTTCCATTCTGCTCTTAAAACCGGCTAAAAGTGCTGGTACAACTTTTTCCAGTTCGGGCACAGCCAGACCCCCATCACTGGGATGTTCATGGAACATGGGTGTAGGAGTGTCGTGTGGGACGATGTAAAATCCTACGGACCGTACTCCTTATACACTTATCCATGCTCCTGAGGGTCATGACTGTAACCCACTGGTGAACCAGTTGATAGTATTATTTAGGTAGAAGATATTTCTTAATTAGAAACATCTTTTGTTGAGGTTTAAGAGCTGCACCAGCTACTTTTTGAAGAGAATCTCAATTCTCCCCCTATCCACCAAGTAGGACCTTTGCTTCCAATCTTCACACCAAGTATTTATAAATATCATCACCTTTGACCACAGGGATCTCCAAGTTATTGATTGAGAAACTTCTGTGATCACCTATTACCTTCTTCGCTTTGCCGATCCACTCTAATCCAAGTGTCGCGCACTTTCCAATACCTAATGTCAAACCGAGACTTGCCGCCCTTTCCACAAGCTTATCCAAGTTAGCTTGTAAGCCTAATCTAGAAGAAGCCATAAGTACTAAATCATCGGCATAGGCGAGTGTGTTAATTAATTTACCATGCAAAGATACCCCGAGGTTTTTGTTAAGGCCTGCCACGATGTAATCGATTAATAAGTTAAACAAGGTAGGATAAAGTGGGTCCCCTTGAACCCCCCTACCCTGCCTAAACCAGTCCGAACTTAAGGTTAATTTTACCCTTCCATACGTTCTTTAAATAATTAAGAACTCTGGGTGGGAGGCCAATGTCCTCTAATAATCCCATCATCACTTCATGATTAACGGAATCAAACGCTTTTCGGAAGTCCAGGAGTGCTAATTACTTATTAGTTATTGGTCCCTCTTGATATTAACAGGTACGTAGCTGACTAGGAGAATCAACTGCGTCGTAGAGGTGTCCGACTCTCGCTTGTGCGTGTTTTCCCAAGGTGTAGCTTTTATTCTTGATTTCGCGTAATTCAACACTTGAGAGCGACGTCGCACGGAAGCTGTGACCAAACTCCCTGCAAGACCCCCCTCCTCCTGTTGGAACCAACCAGTTATAATTACTATGAATATCAAGCACGTTCTGCAAAATCTGACGAAATTGCAGAATATAAATGAGTGTCATAGTTACTCCCGCCTAAGAGAGTCATAATTACATATCGTTCAGAGCCCCCGCGACCTCAAGTACTCAACATTAGAGTTTCAGAGCTGACGCCTCGTAGACGTCAGGGGATGTTCTCATCATCGCGACAGCCCTATGCGCTCGCTTTAAGCCACTACATTGGAGGCTCCCCACCCCAATGCCCCAGCCGTTCTACGGCCAAAGGGTCGTAAGCATGAGGCTTCCTTGAGGCGGGAACTGATTGCGGGACTTCCAGGCCTGGCGATTTCGTGTTCGGCCGGGGGGTGTAGAAGCACCCCGCCCCACAACCAGAGTCACCCCCCTATTTTGGCCGAGCTTAGACCCGATCGTTGGCGTGGGTCAACCCCACGACCGAGGGCTACGGAGACTAATCTGATTTCCCCCAGATCTGTGAGACCCGAGTGACAATCTGCGCCGTTTATACCAGATGTTGCCAACGGTCGCCCAAACGCATCAACCGATGGTTAAATCCAGCACACCGGACGGACAGAGCCAGTCCGCGCCAGACCCCGCGGTTGCGATACACAGCTCACGATCTCGACTAGGTTAAGATGTAAATAAAGAAGACGACGGAAACCGGCCCGTCGGAATCTAAGGCGCGTTAGGAGGGTCCCAGACTCTTATGGTTCCCTCCCTCAGACACCCAAGACCCGACAGCGCAAGCTCCGCCAACATGAGAGCTGTACTTCACGGCGAGGGACAGCACACCGAAGCGAGTGGCCCATCGGGGGCTGCACCCAGACTCTTATGGGCCCCGACCTCTCCGGAAACCATCGCCCAGCAATGCATACCCCCATTTGCGGGAGTACCCCACTTATCCACGAAGAGTTCAGGCGAGAGGAGAGCTTCCACCGTCACTAATCCAGAGGGCGGCAGCAAACAACTCTAACGCAGGGGAGAAACCTAGAACCCGGGATGCAGAGCCAACCGACCAAAGCACCAAAAACAGGAGCATTGAGCCGCACGCCCAACACCCCCGAAGCCGGGTGCAGAGTACTTCTCACACCCGACAGGCAGGTTTCCCCCGAAAGCACCCAGGAGGTTATAAACAACACACTAACGTCCGCCCAGGCTCCCCAGGATACCAGCCCAGCCCTGCGACAGCGCAGAGTTTCGTTCGCACTGCCGAGGTCCTCAAACTCGCCGCAGCAAATCATGCTCTGCTAAGGGGAGGTGCCAATGAGGCACAACCCCAAGACTTTCCCCCTGGTTCCCCCGAGCGGACCGTTCCGCAAAAGCCAACCCCGAGATGCCCCCGCCAGGACCAAAAACCTAGGGGCCCCGAACGGTTGGCCCACCCCGGATTTGGTACCACAGCCGACCAACCTACATCCCCCGGGGAGAAACCCCCCCGCGAAGGCCAACACTCAGCCACTCTTCGGACGCTCAGGCCTCCAGTAACAGCTTCGGACAGACCCTTTCAACCCTCCTTCGACGCTTCATTGACCGGCTTGCCACCTCGGCAGTCCCCGCCTCAACCTATTTCGGACTATGGCAAGAGAACCTTTCATAGCCTTTACTATGATGATTCCCTGTTGGTAGGAATTCAAACCCAGTCTACGCAAGGTAAGCGAACTATTAGCGATGATTCCCTGTTGGTAGGAATTCAAACCCAGTCTACGCATGGTAAGCGAACTATTAGCGGCTAGATAACCCCGCCACGAGATTATGGACCCAATCTCGGCTCGTATGTCTGGTCGGGGCATTGTGCCCTGCCGCCATCGTTCGACCCATTCCAGAACAGGCGGCGTATTATAGTACGTCACCTTACGTTCATGGGCTGCTCTTAGACTAGTGACGTTAGAGTCGGAGACAATCTGGACGTTTACCACATGAGTAGTCCCTTCTCTGGTCTCAATGACCAGGTCCGGTTTCCTCATGCCTGCGGGGGTTGGAATTGCGGGCTCCACAGCTACTCGGTGCCCCTTTTCGCGCAGCTGTGCAGCCACGTAATTCACTATCTTCTCGTGCCTGCTCACCCGCAGAAGGTGATTCTCAGGCCAGCCCTGGAGCCAATGCTCCAGACTGTCGCCGACTCTACAGCCTACAGGACAGGGAGGAGTCCCCCTCCCTCTCAACCTCCTCTCCCCCGTGGCGATGAGGTTGCCCCTCAACTTCAGGGAGTCGAAAGTCTGTCCGGCGGAAGGGATTAGTGCAACCCCTTAACCATTCATGGGAGTAGGTTGAGGCCTCTTCGACACCGGATAATCCCCTCCCGTCACGGGACGAGTAAAGAAGATCCCGATGAAGATCCTTTTCGCCTATTTCACACCGATGCGCATACCTTTAACTCGCCATCGAGCCGCCTTTTGAGATTCTTTTAAAAAGAACCCAGTTTCCATGACCGCTTGAAGAACATTGTCGAGTGAGTCAGCCAGCTTGTCAAGCCTTTTGGATCTTAATACAGGCACACGGGTCGAGATCCTTGGAATGCCCAAACCGCCTTCTTTAATTGATGAGTGAAAGAACCCCAGGGACACGTCTTTAGGTAGATGAAGAATCTGCCTTATAAAGTCCCGTTAGGTCCGGTCGAGCTTCTCCAACTGGCCTGCTGTGATCCCAAATGAGAATACAAGCTCATGCCAGAGGGAGGGGATAAGATTTTCCCTAGTAATCCATAGTTTTTGTTGTGGACGTAGGGGACCGTTTTTGACCCTCATCAACCTTCTAGCGAAATTTGCATGGACTTCTCCAAGCCCCTGTTTACGCATTTCGATCTCTGCCCCCAAGGTACCTATACTTCTCGCGACAACTGAGAGCCTGCATCGGTTGATCCCCGACGGCAAAGTGTGTTATATCCCAAAGCCACCTCTTCCGCTTCCCGTCTACGACGATGGCGAAGGTGGAACATTTGTTCATTCCAGGATAGCCTGAAGCCCTGACCTGGAAGAGCTAAGGAGAACCACGTCATCCGTGAAGGCTAAGTGACTGACCTCCCCGTCTCCCACGGGTACACCCAGACCCTCTGGGATTTCCGCCAGGACCGAGTCGAGCAAACAGTTAAAGACGAAGGGGCTTAGCGGGTCCCCTTGCCTGACACCCCGATTGATTGGAAGTTGTTCCCCGTTGAGAGTGGTGGTAGCATGGGTATATTGCGCTACGATATACCCAACCAACTGCTCCGGTACTCCAACCCTAAGGAGGCAGCGTGCAATGGAGTTGTGAGAGACTGAGTCGAACGCCTTCCTCAGGTCTATGAAGGCGCCGTACAACGATCCCTTACGCTCCTGCTGCGCATTACTCAGCAGACTACTGAGTACCACAATGTTCTCAGCACAACCATCTGCTTTGACGAAGCCCCGTTGTCGCGGCGAAATGGTCGTACCCCTCGAGCACCTGTCGGCCAAGATTCGATGGAAACATCTTGTGAGTACCGACGTGATGGTTATTGGTCGGAACTCCCCCGGACCTTCTAGAGCGGCACTTTTCGGGATGACCACAGTCCTCGCCCCCTTCATGGAAGGAGGCAAGTCACCGGTCAGCCAAATTTAATTGAATAGGGCAGCGAGCAGGGCCCCGCGTACCTTCTTTATGGAGTCTAGATTAACTCCGTCCGGTCCAAGGGAGGTATCCGCCATCCCCCTCAGTGCCCAAGTCACTTCCGCTGTGGTGACTGGCTCGGCGAGTAAGTGATTCGAATTGACATCTCCCGACTGTCTGTCGTCGGGGACTGACTCGGTACCAAAGATCTTCTCTCCAGTACCTCGTTTTATCCTCCTGTGGGATATTATCCTGTTGAATGATATGATCATTCAACACGACATCAGCTGCTTTCCCCCTGGACGTTTGCCAAAGCCGTTGGACTTTCTCCCACTTCCACTGACGGAGGTTCCGAGCTCCAAGGGGTGGTGGGTTCCCTTCCCGAGGAGGTCGGGCTGGCGGCTGTTATGTTCTCTGCGCGCCTAAGGACCACCCCAGCCCCCGCCAGTACTACGTTAAGGAGTGCCTCGGTATTGACAAGGACGTCCTCCCCCGCATTTAGCTGTACCGGCGTAGAGCCTTCCACTCCGTTAGCTTCGACCAACAGTGAATCAACGGCCGCTGACATGGCCATCCTCCAATCTACTCTCACTTCAGGAACACCGTCATCGGGCAGCGCCCCAGGTAAATCCAGGAGTCTATCATCGGCCGGATTTTGGATCGGCGGGGGACCCTGGGGGGGTTTTCTCTGGCCAGCAGGATATCAACTCTACTAGCCACCCCCTCCAGATAGCTCCCCCTCCTCCGCGACTTTATGGCCTCAAGAGTCCTGGAAGGGTGAAGCGCCGCCATCCTCTGGTTAATTCCGTCCGTGAGGCCATCTATAATAGTTTCGCTTCATGGTTCATCAGAGCGGCGACCTCGCTAGAGGTCCACCTCTCCTTCACCAATCCACGAGCCGCCAGTTCCTCGGCATGGAACTGCTCCGGATGAGCGAGCCGGTAGTGGACTCTCATGCCTTAACTCTCGAAACCGCGTTCGAATATCCCGCACACGGAGCCAGCGTCAGGCTGGTCATCCGCCACGGGGTTCTCCGCGCCTCTGACGTTCCATCAGAAGCTATATAGAAGCAGGCTTTCTAAATATCTATCTGCGGACCGACAAAGATACTCACGTTTCCGTTAGCAGGGAAGGGTCGCTATTCGTTACCTCGTTGGTAAAGCAGTCCGTATTCGAGGGAGATCGGATACGGCTTGAGGAATTACCGACTCTCGCTTAGACTTATTTTCTCACGGTGTAAGCTTTGTTGTTGAGGGCTATAATTCAATCTCGTGAGAACGACGTAGTCTGGAAGCTGCGACCAAGGTGTTAAGTTTTATTCTTGATTTCGCGTAATTCAACACTTGAGAGCGACGTCGCACGGAAGCTGTGATCAAACTCCCTGCAAGACCCCCCTCCTCTGTTGGAACCAACCAGGTATAGTTACTATGAATATCAAGCACGTTCTGCAAAATCTGACGAAATTGCAAAATATAAAAGTGTCATAGTTACTCCCGCCTAAGAGAGTCATAATTATTTTTGAATTTTTGGAAAATATATTCCCCGCCTCTACTCTACGAGAACCCACCACCAATTTTGATTGTATACTTAACTACTACAATCACTACCCCAATATTATCTTCATCGGGCAACAGAGTACCCAGTCCCGAACCGTCGGGGCGGGGTCCGAAACCACGCAGTGCCAAGTGCATGATGTTAGTGAGAAGGTTCCCTAAGGAACAGGCAAAAAACTCAGAGTGAGAAAAGCCAGTGATCTCTATCTACATTGTGTTAGTATTATTGACTGTAAAGATGTACATAATTCTGATAAATTCTAATATAATATAAACAGAATGAGCAGTAAATAATTGATAAATAATAAATATATAAATTAATTAATAATATAAATAAGTCAAATAATTTGACGATCTTGCTATTGCTTTCGTGTAAATTCTCACCCGTAATGAATTTAAAAAAAAAAAAAAAAAAAAAAATGCTATGAAAAAAATATATAATAAATTAATAAAATAAAAAAATAAAATTTAGGGTGGAATCAATGTGGCTTCCTCTCCTCCCAGACACCACGAGGAGCGGCCACCCCACAGCTCAAGGGGCCCAAGTAAAATGTAACCTTAAACGTCAAATCAGTGCAGCCGATTATAACACCGCAGGCGGGAGTCTTCCACAGAAGGCTCCCAACCCCTGTCCGCCTTCATAAGGCCAATGGTCGAGCTATCCCCAGCGGCCCGATGCGGCGCTGAAGAATCTTATCATTCTCGCTGAGCCCTCCAAATTTCGGACTTCCAGAAGTTTAATAGTTCGCGCGAAATACCAAAGGACCTCAGCATCAACAAAGACCTAGGAGACAAGTCTCGCCCCTCCAATTCATGACGAGAGCGGAGATGGTCAACCCGCTCTCGCCTGATCTAACACTCACCCATTGCTTTATTTCTTGTTGGTCATAATAAGCACATTTCCTAGTTATATACGTTTGCCATGCTTGTGCCATGGGCATCTGGCAGACACTGTTGTGTCTACCACCCATGCATGCCTCATTGTTCCAAAGAACCAAATCTGGTCCTTCCTTAATTCCCGCCTGAGTGGGGATTGTCGGCTCTAACAGCACATTAAAACCCTACTTTCCAGTGCCCTCTTTAGCACATCATCATTCATGCTATCGTGCCTCTGTGTCCTGAGCCTCGTACCACAGGACACTCCTGCAGGATGTGCCCCAGGGATTCAACCCTAGGACACCCAAGGTCACATAAGTTTGTCCTGCAGGACATGAGGTCTTCCTCCTAACCGGCTCGTTCCCTAGTGTTTAGATACAGCCAATGCAAGCGGATTTTATCACTCCTACATAAGATCAGAGCCTTTCATCATCATAGTGCCATCGTTATCCAGGAATGGCATACTGGCTGCCGGCGGGACTCGCCCAGCCCCAGGCCGTCACAGAACTCTGTCACCAGATATCTTCTGGACGACCCGAGACCGGAACTTGAATGCCCCGCGCGACATGATCCTAGACACCACCCCTAACAGCCAAACGATCACGCAGCCCTCTCCCAGAGCCGCCTTTAGGACTGCGGCCACCGCATTGTGTCGCGACGTCCTATGCGTCGCCAGGTGGGGGCACTCCTGAAGGATGTGCCCCAACGTCTCCACCCTTGGACACCCCAGATCACACAAGACCTCATGCAATTCATGGGGTCTGCCTCTACTTGCTCTCTCTCTCTAGTGTGTTGCACCCCTAACCTGATTTTAATAGCATCGACAAAGGTCGCTCCCTTCATTATAAGGGAGCCACCTCTGATCCACGAGTGGCAACCTGCTTGCTTGCAGGACTCAGCCAGCCCCAGCCCGTCACAGAAGTCTGTCACCAGACGAGGACGGGCCGAGGCCGGTGTCACGGATGGTCTGCGACACTAAGTTCCCACAAGCCACCCCCTCTCCGCTAACGTTTTCCTTCATTTTATCTCTCAGTGATAATATCATTGACTCCATCTCCGGGACCCCCAGCCCCCCAGCCCCCGGGTGTTCATGGAACATAGGGACCGGGGTGTCATTCGGCAGATGCACAATCTTTCGTACGGCCGATCTAACCGCCACGTCCAGTGACCTGAGAACTCTCTACCGACAATCTCTGAATGTTGTAACGAGTAGTAATGCTTAGGAAGAAGATATGAGCGAATCAACATCAGCTTCTGCTGCGGTTTTAAGCACGCAGCGGCGAAACCTGTCTCAGGTCCTCCCTCAGACGGGCACCTGCCCACTTGGTGGTTCCTCCCAACGAGAAGGATACCCCCAAATATTTACAGACCGAACCCCATCTCATCGTGGGGAGCTCTTCATCTCCAATGAAGAAAGGAGCAACGTCAGCCACTAGCTTTTTTTGCTTCCCCAACCAACGCAAGCCAGATGTAATACATTTGCGGACACCCAGGCTCAAGCCCAATGATGCCGCTCTTTCAACAAATTTGCTTCAGGAGGTGAACTAAGGCCCTGCCTTGTTGAAGCCATTAACACCGCATCGTCTGCATACGCCAAGGAATTTATCGATCCTTCCACCATATTTTATGCCAACTTTCCATATTCAGTCCTTTCAAAATATAGTCCATAGCCAAGTTAAAAAGAAAAGGGGATAGAGGGTCGCCTTGCAGCACCCCCCTCCCTTGCCTGAACCATCCATCGCCTAGGGTGAGCCTTGCACTGTCATAGACCGACTCAATATATCTCACCAGTCTATGAGGCACCCCCAGATCTCTCAGAAGGCCCACCATAGTAATGTGCGAAACTGAATCAAAAGCTTTCTGAAAGTCGAGCAAGGCCAGGTAGGCCGAAGAGCCCCCCGACCTTGCCGACTCCATCACAGCGTTTAACAACCAGATGTTCTCAGAAGTTGATTTGTTCTCCGAGAACCCCGCCTGGAATTCGTGATGGTCAACCACCGATAGACGTTTTGCTAGTATCCTATGAAGGATCTTAACTACAAGGGGCATTACACATATCGGTCTAAAATCCCCGAAGGCTTGTGGATTATTGATTTTCGAAATCAATGTTATTCTACCTCTGTAGAGCTCCTCCGGAGCCCACTCCAGCATTCCGTTCAAGATGTAAAGTAAGTGATCCCGGCTCATCAATTGGATATCTCTTTAAGAAATACCATCCAAGCCCCTTGCAGTATTAACCTTCGTTGCCCTGATTGCCGCCTCCAACTCCTGAAGAGTTATTTGCCCATCAAGACCTTCCAACAACCCCATATTCTGACCATCCCTTACCAATCGTCCATCGGCAACTCTTGGCAGGCGAGGGTTTCTTTCGAAGTACCTCTTCCATTCCTCTCTCACTGCTCTTGTGGGAAAGGTCCTTTCTACATAATTCGATTTGTCAGTTACATAATTCAGACACTCTGCTTTATCTCTCACATATAGCTTTTGCTGCTTAAAATACTCCGCTCTTTTGCGAGCCGCCCGATTTCTTGGCCTATGAGAAGCCTCCGGAGGAGGTTGTCTGTCTTCCCTCGCTCTCGGTGATTGGCACCTCATACCTGTACGTGATAGTAACAGCCTGAGATCTTCCATATTTGTCCGAGCCATCTCATCCTCCCTCTCGCGTACATTGATTTGTTCCGCTGGAGGCGGGGCTTCCTCAATAATGCGTAATCTTTCCAATCGCACCTCAGGTCTTTGATGGTGCACTGGAATTCTTTCATCAAGTACCCGATCCATCCGAACCGGGGGATCCACTATCGGATCTTCCCTCACAATCTCTCTTTGGCGCCTTGGTCTCAAACGCCTACCCTGATCTACTTGCGCCCCGTTTTCCTGTTGAATCAACTCTGCCTGACGCCCCCTTTCAGGGACATCCCGAACCTGAACTTCAGTTACTCCCGCCTAAGAGTCATAATTACATTTTTTGAATTTTTGAATTAAATATTCCCCGCCTCTACTCTACAATACCACCACCAAGTTGATTGTACCCTTATACTACAATCGTTACCAGATTAAATCTTCACTGGGTACATAGTACCCAGTCCCGAACCGCCGGGGGGGGGGTCGACCTCACGCAGTGCCAAGTGCACGATGTTGTGAAAGTTCTTAAAGAACGGCGGAAAAACTCAAAGCTAGAAAAGCCATAGAAAATTTAAAACTGTTACATTTGTTAGTAACTATGGATGTACATTAATTCTGATAAACAAGCTTATAATATAAACAAATGAGCAAAATAAAGATAAATAATAAATGCATAAATAAATTAATAACATAAATAAACCAGATATTTTGGCGCTTGACTATAATACTTTTGCGTGTCCAGCCCATAATGAATTCCATAAATAAACATGCGCAAAATGTCATAAAAACATTAAATGAATAAGTAAGTTAATAAAATAAAAAAATAGTTTTGGGCTGAACAATAACTGGCTCTCCCCCTCTGACACCAAGAGGAGCAACCGTCCCAACAGCTCAAGGGACAAGGGTAGAATGCACCCTTAAACGTCAAATCAAGTTCAATAAGACACCACGGGCGGGTTCGTGGCGGGCGGGAGTCTTCCACCAGAAGGTTCCCAACCCCTGTCCGCCACTTAAGCAGAAAGTCAAAATTCAGCCCCAGCGACCGGAGGCCGCGCGAAAAAAGCGTAAAATCTTTGCGGACCCCTCAAGGTTCCTTACCTCCATAAACTTAACTGACCGGACCACCCCAAGGGCTCTAAGCAGAGACAATGATCTTGGGCACATGTCTCCCCTCCAGTTCATAACCAACGCCGAAACATGTACCTCGTCTCTTGCC
>SEYY01009964.1:5000-10000 GCA_009176605.1 Armadillidium nasatum
CCTTAAGTGTCCCAATAAACGGCGTTTGAAAGTGTGCAAGTCAAAGGAAGTTGGACGAAGCAGATAAAGGGAGTGTGTTTTATACTTTACCCTTAGAGTACATAAAAGATTGAGCATATCTGTTAAGTCTGGAGTCAGAGAGTTGGACAGAGAAAGGATGAGACTGTGTGGGAAGGCCTGTCGTACGATCCCTTCTCAATGAAGGAAACATGCGACGGAAGAATTCAGAAGAGCAGTGTCCATTGTAGTTGCGATAGTACAGAAAGAGTGAAGCAATATTTCGAAGGGCAGAAAGAGGTTTCCGTCTTATCAACCCTCCCGCTCTCACTTATTCTCTCCAATAAGTGAAAGCGGGAGAGTTGATAAGACGAAAAGCCATAGACTCCACCTTGTCAAGGAGAGCTGTATGAGAGGAACCACCCCAGATATGTGAGACGTACTGCAAACAGAGGCGAACAACACCCCTATAAACAGAAAGTAACTGGAGTTACGTAAAAAAATCAAGAAGGCGCCTCAGAACATCTAACCTCTTAGAAGTTTGTTTAGAAAGAGAAGTAATGTGATCTTCCAAGAAAGATCATGAAAGAAAGAAAAGAGCAAATGAAGGCTTGAGTTGTAGGTTTTTGAAGATGTTACAGTTGTGTGGAAGGTTGTGTCGAGTAGAGAGATTGAGGAACTGAGTTTTTGAGGTATTGAAAACAACCATGTTTTTTCTGCCACTAATTTGAAATACGAGAAAGATCAGAGGTCAGTTACTCCAAGGCCACCATTCTAGAGTCAATTAACTGTTGCTGGGAGGGGTGTCTTTCAAAGTGAAAGAAGCATATGAATGGATAGATGATGAAATAATAGATTGAAGGTCACTAATGAAAAGTAGAAAAAGTGTTGGGATATGACAGAACTCTGAGGAGCACCACTAATAATAGAATTAAAGGATGAATGATGTCCGTCTACAACATCAGCTATAGGACGACCGGTAAGAAAGTCAGAGAGAAAGCCACAGACAGAAGGATAGATTTCGAAAGAGGGAAGTTTAGAAATAAAAGCTTTGTGTCTTTCAATTTGTCCAGCGCGATAGCAAAAGATTGACCGAAATGCCGAATAGCGGAAGACCAGGCGTCAAAGAGAGGGGAATGAAAATCACCAGTAGAGAGTATATTCCGAAAGCCATACTGGCGATAAGATAAAATTTGAAAAACTGAGATGTTTTCAAATCTTCTTGTTAAGGATAGATTGGAAACTTTAGAAAGAACGAGGGTTAAAGAAATGGGACAGTAGATGGAGAGTTGATAGGGATCCCTCTTCTTCGGCTCAGACTGAATGAGCGCACATTTCCAGCAAAAGGGAAGGTTGAAGTAGAAAGACAGACGAAAAAGCTTACTAAGCCTGGGCATAGTATAAGTATTCAGAAGCACATTTTTTGAGAACCACAGGAGGAATACCATCAGGATCGCATGCCTTCTTAGTGTTAAACTCAGAGAGAGTAGAAATGACATCTTTAGAAGACATTACAATTTTAGGGATAAAAGAGTTGGAGGGAGTTGAAGGAGGAGGAACAGTTCCGGAATCGTCTTAGGTTGAATTAGAGGCAAAAGTTTGAGCGAAGAGTTCTGGGTTAGAAGAAGGCAAAACGGCAGTCGTACCGTTAGAAGATACTAGAGAAGGGAAAGAGAAAGAAACAAAGTTAGAGCTGACATTTTATTTATTTTTTTTTCCAAAATAACAGAAAGGGCGTGAAGAAGAAGAACCAAAAAGATTATTGCATTTTCAACGAAGAACATAGTATTTTTTGGTGTTGCGGAGGATACATTTTGGACTACCCCAACATGCAATATAAGTTGCATGAGTTTCTGGAGTTTGAAGACAACGGTAATCCCTGAAAGCAGTATTCCTGTGGCGAATATCAGCAGAGTTAAACCAAGGTTGTTAGGCTTAGTAGAAATAAAGAATCGCCTCAGTAATGCTCAGCACACTCCGAGGGACCCCTCCAACCGAAGCAGTAATCATTCCATGGGAAATCAAAAAAGTAAAACCACAAGTCCGACGAACCTGAGGCACCGAAATGCCACAAATATTTCCTCGCATTTGGATCCGTTTCAAGTCTTCCGCAAGAAAAAAATGATCTTGTAAGTTTCTGCAAGGTTTTGGATACTTCCAACCAAAACCTTGCAGAAACTTACTAGATCTTTATTGCTGGGGAGGGGGTCTTTCTTGCGGAAGACTTAAAAAAATAGAAAAGAATAAACAAATAAAAGGTGACCGGAGAAACCAAGAGATAGATTGGAAACTTTAGAAAGAACAGGGGTTAAAGAAATGGGACAAAGATAATAAAAGGAAAAAGATTAGAAGTTAGAAAAGGTTTAGAATGTTGGATTCATCTCAAAGAGGATCAAGGATAAGAGTAGGGAGGTGCACGAATTACTCAAGGTCGTTTTAGATAGATTTCCTGTGTCATGAGAGCTAGAATAAAGCCATTTGAGGTGGTGAACATTGATATCACCTAATATAATGATTTCAGAGAAAAGAGAAGAAGAGAAAATATGCTCTAATTTGGAGTTTAGATAGTCGAAGAATTTAGGATAGTCTGTAGAATTAGTAAATAAATAAACAGAATAAATGAATTTAGTTGTAGAATGGCACGTGAGCTTAAGCCACACACACACACACACACACACACACACACACAATATATATATATAATATATATATATATATATATATATATATATATATATATATATATATATATATATATATATAAATATATATATATATTACCACTCATGGGCAAAGCCCTTTTCATGGAAGGGGCATAAATATAGAAAAAAAGATAACACAACCAATCCGAAGACTAACGTTGATCCCTCAGAAGAACGAATACAAAGGATTTAAAGAGTGGTAGGATAAATACGACAGGAAAAAACAGAAGGAAGGGAGTTCCACAGAACAGATGTGGCTGGAAAGGAGGTACCACAACATGCAAGCCTAGAGTTTGCAATACTCCTTCAGTTTCATGAAAAAGCAATATATCCCTTGTGCTGAGAGGAAGACCCAATGGTGGTAAAATGTGAGAGGTCAACTCCCTCGAGCATAATGTAAATTAGAAAGAGTGATAGGAGAAGAGGAGCTTTCCACACTCGACACACACATGTCCCTCTGCTGAATAGCACGAAAGGTGGCGCCATCAACCCATGAATTTTGGGGAGAGAATGATTTAGGTGAAGAGGGAATGAACCTGCTTACCCCATTAGCTATCACGACTTCCACTTTTTCTGTGTCAAAACAGGATTCATTCTAAGAATAGGTGAAGAAGATGGTACAAAATGCCTCCCAATTAGCCAGATCAAAATGCCAGAAAGTACGTTTAGGGTAAGGTGAAGCTGCTAGAGAGAAACTGTTACACATAATAGTTACAAGTTTGTGGTTAAAGTTACCAACAGGAAGGAAAATGGTGGAATTATAAGGAGAAGGAGTAGTGGTGTAGCACAAGTCAAGTGTATTTAAGAATTGGTTAGAACTACCTGGGATGTGTGTTTGTTCCTTAATCAATTACTCCAGATCGTTAAGAATACTAAATGATTTAGCTTCTTCCTCGCATGTATCAGTATGAGAGGAGCCCAACGACTCAGTGTGGTGTAAACTGAAATACTCTAAATAGAGGACCTCAGCATTTACATGGGGAAAATGCAGCAGTCTTGTGAGAGGTAGTGAGATATTCAAAAAGAACCAGAAAATATGTTCCATTACGGGAATAGTAACATAAGCACAAGATAATGGTAGTAGTAGGAAGAAAGATTTTAACCCATAAAACATCGAAATTATGAGATTCAAGATTTTCGAGACGTGTTGCTGGAATGTTAACGTTTATAAAGGCACAGAGGTACAGAAGTTGAAAAAAAAAGTTGTAAAATAAATTATAGTTAGAGATATTTAGATTACTAGAAAAGAAAAACTTAGATAACTGGGTCTCTGATAGAAGTATAATGTTTGAATAAGAGGTAGAAATATGATGCTCAACAGATGTAAAATTTGAACGTAGACCACGGAAATTAACAAAGACAATTGAAAGACCAATCCTGTGCCCACACTTATCTCTATGGCCCCAACACACAGACTTGCCATTATATTATTATTATATTATATATATATATATATATATATATATATATATATATCATATTATAATATATATATATATATATATATATTATATATATATATATAATATATATATATATATAATCGCGATTAACCCAAAACGTCGACAGGAAAAAGGCGAACACCATTAACGAAAATTTTGTCACTTGTTCCAAAACGCAGACAACTTGTTAAAAGGTCGTCCAAAATATCGTCCACACAATAAATAGATATCGATAATCGATACGTTTTATCACCACTCACGGGTCTGGGCATGGGGAGCGGAGCCCCCGCAGCAAATGTTCGTGTCATGCATTACTAAATAATTATTAAAAACTAAAAAAAATTAATTATAATTTTTAATAATAAAAAAAAGGGCTTACACATCGATTGTTTCGATATAAAAAAAATACGATGTTGTTCAAACAGTCGACACAATTTTTTTAACGTATGGCGAAATCATTGACAGTTCAAACTGAAGAGAGAAGTGATCGACAGATTTTTTCGAAAGTGTCGACTTTTTGACCTGTTGACTATTTTCCATGTCGACTTTTTGGGCATATATATATATATATATATATATATATATATATAATATATATATATATATATATATATATATATATATATATATATATATATATATATATATATATATAGAGAGAGAGAGAGATGAGAGATAGGAGAACCAAATAAAGGGAGTGTGTAGCTTTAAAGTGTTAGATTGAGGTCAGAGGGGTCAGAGGGGTCAGTTGGACAGAGAAAAGTTAAGACTGTGTAGAAAGCGTGTTGTACGAACTCAGTGGAGATCCTAGAATAGTCAGCTAAATAATGAATTATATATATATATATATATATATATA
>SEYY01009964.1:15000-17500 GCA_009176605.1 Armadillidium nasatum
CTGCAATTTGCGAAAAGAAACAAACACCCAAACAGACCCGGGCTCTTTATATCCTCATAGAAATATTCTGTTGTTTAAATGCTATACCCTCCATACTTATGTAAATAAGATGGGATTATGAATATATAATTGTATCATACATTTATTATTCAAAATCAAACCCCCGATCTTGATATATATCAAACTCATCAACAATCGGTGAACCACATTAGCTCATATCAATCTATGCAGAGAAGTCCTATTAGTGATTTTCTAATTTAATACGTATCGTTGCGCTTCTATTGAGACCTTATCTCTATTACATGATATTTATGAAGAGAGGGGAAGGAAGGAAAAAAAGTATCGAGTCTTTGTCTGGTAGAGTGATCCTCACAATTAGGAGAGTGAAGGATCTTGTGTATGCCGGCTGTTATGTAACCTGCACGTTCTTTAACAATATAGATGTACTTGATTAAAACTTATCATTCCTTACAAATACTGTCCTCACTTCGATCGGCTTATACACTCCATTTGATTGAATAGTTCTTTAAAGAGATAGAAAATCATTCAAAAAAAATCGCAATTGAATCAAAAGCATGATCACCTTCCAACTCTACAGACAAGGGCGTAAACCAAACAATAACAACTTTAGAGAAATCGTTCTCATTCATTCTCTACTCTCCGACATAAATAAAGATAATATAGATAGTAAAAAAAATAAAAATAATAAATACAAAATAAATAAAAAATAAATTTTTTTTTTTTTTTTTTTCTGAATCCTCTTTAAAATTAAAATAGAAATAAATATAAAATAATAAAGAAATATAAAATAAGTAGAATATAAAGAAGAAAAAATAATAATATAAATAATATAAAATTAAATATATATATGTTATATATTTATAGGGTAATAAATATATTATATTATTTTTATAACTTATAAATAAATATATATAGATATATTTAAGATCTTCCTTTTTTATAGTAAATCTCTTGTTAATAATGTTTTTTTTTAATATGCAAATTTAAAACACATAATGAGACCAAATAGAATATGTATCTAGTTTTCTCCAAATTAAAAATCCTTTAATTAAAATCCAAAAATAACCAAAGGAGTTAAAAGATAAATCACTATTTTATAATCCAGAATGACAAATATGATATAATCTGGCAATATAAAAGTTATCAAATCATTAAATAAAAATTAACAAAAAACTTAAAAATAAATAAATATTGCGTATAATAGTTACATAATGACGATTTAGTTCTCATTTTCTATATCTTTTTATTAAAATTATTTCTTTCTTGAAATTCAGTTTTTTTAATATTCCATTTATTTCCATGAGGAGATGTCCTACTTTACTCTTCTCCTAAGGGCTCCCTCTCACACAGTGAGTTATAACGTGGCTTTCATGAGCTTAGCGAACATACCGAAACGTTTACATCATAAACAATGATATACTGTGACACTATGGGATCATCTCATTCTCCGATTAGCAAGCATTCAATCAAATTAATATAGTAAGAGCCATTACTAGGTTGATCAAGATGATGAAAACAGATTTGCGGTCTCATAAATTGTCTTAAACTTTATATTATCTATATATTTTTGAACTTATGACGGGATTGGATTCTACAATACTTGCATACAGATGGAGGGGTTATTTCTGATGTTATACTAACGAGTATTTGGTTACTGACTCGTTCAACCCACCATGTGCGCCCTCCTCCTTCTCAACTGTAATAGAACATTGAACGTAGCTTTTTTGAGAGTTGTTTTGTCAATATCAATATAATTTATTTTAATATTTTATAAATCTACATACCTTATCAGTTTTTGTGTTGGGGGGACCTCATCTCCTACAATAGTTATTGGAAGGGTTGTATATTTCCGCCAGCAAATATTATGATTAAGTTTTTTCAGTACAACATTTCTTCCGGAATAATTGTACAAAAAAGTTTGATACAACGAATTAACCCGATAAAATTGCTATAGATAACAGGAATAAAGCAGATAATCGGTTTAGTTTATTCTGATATCTATTTAGTATGTGATTCAAGTTAGAAATAAGCTCTTCCCCCCACAGTCGTCATTTGTATCCTCATCGCATAGACCCATTAGGGTATATAAAATATTACTTTATTTTAATTTATAATATAGTTCCTATTTTATATATTATTTACCAACGGAGATATCTTTTAGGCTCTATTTTTATCTGTTTAAGTTTTTATTATTTTTGATATTACTACTATTAGGGGTATTTATAGGAGGGATATAAGAGTAAAAAAGGCCGATAGATAATATTTATTATTAGTTCTTCCTATAATTATTTTTCTCCACAATTCTTTGGGGGAAAGTAAGGTGTCTACCACACGGCCATCATGGCGATGGGTTGTTTTCACTCCACTCCGTATCCTCTGTTAACAGAAACCACCTCCTGGACCACCTCATGGTTCTCTGTGGCGCAGTAACTCTTGTGAACTCGCACTCACTACCTTGCGCCGCTGGGGTCTCTAACAC
>SEYY01009964.1:25000-26477 GCA_009176605.1 Armadillidium nasatum
CTTATATATATATATAAATATATATATATATATCTTATATATATATATATATTATATATATATATATATATATATAAACGGATTTTTTTAGCTTGACCGGGTGGTCAAACAAAAGTAACGGACTTAAAAGTAATGGAAGTTACTTGCATCAAAGGAAAAGTAACAAGTCCGTTACTCCGTTACTCAGAAAAACTAATTCAACTACTCTTTATTATTATAATAATAAAATAATAATAATAATAATAATAATAATAATAATAATAATGAAAATAATACTACTACTACTACTAAAAATAATAATAATAATAATAATAATAATAAAAGTAATACTATACCACTGCTCAAGGAGACGTTCTTCCTGATAAGCAGGCAGTTTTCCTTCCCAAGAAGACCGAAAAGAAGTAAACTGAACGACCTTATTATAAAATATAAAATATATATATATAATATATATATATATATATATTTATATATATATATATATATATATATATATATATATATATATATATATATATATGTGGAAAAGACTATAGACCTTGCAAATTGCACAACAGATATGAAAAAACTGTAAACCAGACTAAATCAAAGGGAACCATGTCCTGAAACTTCGTTAGATAATGCGCAAGTCAAAGAAAGTTGGAAAAATTCTCCAAAGTTCTAAGTGTATTTCAGACTTTACCAATAAAATACAATGTGAAACTGATCATAGGGATTAGGTTAAGTGCTAGAGACCTGGACAGAGCAAGGATGAGATTGTGTATAAAGACTCGCGAAAGCTTTTCTCAGAGGAGGTATACCACTAGAATGTTTAGAAGAACAGCCTCCATTGTAACAACGAATGAAATGAAATGGAGAGTGATGCAACAATTTCCCAACTAGAAAAAGATTGAAGAGAATAAGTGAGAGTAGGAGAATGAAGAAGACTTAGACACTACCTTATATTTGTGATGCATATTTAATACAAGGAAGGACAACGCCCCTATATAATATATATATAATATATATAATATACATATAATATATATATATAATATATATATATAATATAATATATATATATATATATATATAATATATATATATATATATATATATATATATATATATATATATATATATGATTATAATGAATAAATAATTCTGTATGTATAGTGTGAGTGTTGCATGTGTACATGTTATAGTGTTAGTGTGTTCGTGCATCCTGTTCCTCTTATAACCTAGTTAGCATCATTTGATTCTCATACTTGGGTGTTTCATTTCGTTCTCAGTTTTCGGTGTTCAAGTCACAATTTAATATATTCTCTTTGCAAATTCCTCTTATTATAATTTATATTTTTGATTTTGTTTTTATTCTTATTATTGTGTTATTGTTCTTCGTTATTGTGTTCAATGTTACTACTTATTTTTATCACCCGTGCCTTAATTATTCACACTTATCTAATTTGGGAATATTGTAACTTTTTAGTTTATTTTT
>SEYY01009965.1:0-25000 GCA_009176605.1 Armadillidium nasatum
ATTCCATAAATGTATATCATTTATTGCACTAAATTTATATAATGAAACTTAAAATATATATAACAATTTTAAAAACTGTATATTTATATTATTTGGTCAATGATAGTAATATAAATTGCACTTTTTGAATAAAAGTTTAAAAACTGTTAGTTAATCCAATGATTTAATCGTCAGCAGTAAATATGTATACATATGATCATGTACGAAAACTGTAAACTAATAATTAAGCCCGAAACTGACCAAAAGTAACGGCGTTACATGTAACGAGTAACAGGTAACGCTTCAAAGGAGTTTTAAAATGTAACGGTGTAACGGTAACGCTACCCCATTTTTACAAATTATAACGGGTTTTTCCGTTACTCGTTACATCATACACACGAAACTCCACTGTGTTGACATTTTTGTTTATTTTTATGGAAACGAATTTTAATTTTTCAAGATTTTATATATATATATATATATATATATATATATATATATATATATATATATATATATATATATATATATATATATATATATATATATATATATATATATATATATATTATATATATATATATATATATATATATATATATATATATATATATATATATATATATATATATATATATATATATATATATATATATATATATATATATATATATATATATATATATATATATATATATATATATATATATATATATATATATATTATATATATATATATATATATATATATATATATATATATATATATATATATATATATATATATATCAGAGGTGGGCATAAGCGCAAATGAGAGCGCAAAAGCGCAATTTGCGCTTTAAATAAAAATTTGCGTTTTTGCGCTTTGCGCTAAAATTCGAAAATGTGCGCTTTTGCATTTTGCGCTTAACAACTTTTTTAAGAGCGCAAAAGCGCAAATTTGCGCTTTAAAAAATATTTTGCGCTTTTGAGGAAGTTTTTTGAAATTGAAAGTTAATACTTAAACTAGGAATGCCGATATATAAAAAAAATATCGATATTTAAAAAATATCAAATTGTCCTCGATAATAAAGAGATATTGTTTATATGTATATATATATATATATATATATATATATATATATATATATATATATATATATATATATATATATATATATATATATATATATATATATATATATATATATATATATATATATATATATATATATATATATGGGTTTATTGAATATTTTGTTTATTGGTTTATTTGTATGGAACAAAAGCCTTGTCTTCCAATATTTAATAAAACTGACAAGGAGGTAATTTCCGAGTACATCGAAATAATGACGCCTATTGCTGTTAGGCTGGATATGTTGCAGGATGAGAAGAATGCGTACGCGGGGGTTCTATTGCCTAACCTCTTCCTCCTCAAGGACAATCTCGTGGAATTGCAACGAGAGGTGAAAAAACTTAACCATGCCAAAAGCTTAGTCAACTTCTTACTAAAGCAGCCAAAGCCAAAATAAGGGAAAGAAAAGGGATTTGAACCGAGGTTCAGCAGGATTTTTGATGATTGTGATTTACTTATGGCAACAGCTCTGCACCCTCACTTCAAATTCGGAGTGGCACATAGGTTAAATAGGGGGAAGTATCCAGCTGTCAAGACGAGGATATTTGGAGGAAATAAAGTGTAATATTGCATCGAATTTTACTCCTCCACATCAAGGCACTGAAGGTGATGGGGATGAATCTGAAATGGACCCATTTAAGGTGAGCTATTTTTATAATTTAGAACAAACTTTAAGCATCTCTTGTCATATATATATATATATATATATATATATATATATATATATATATATATATATATATATATATATATATATATATATATATATATATATATATATATATATATATATATATATATATATATATATATATATATATATATATATATATATATATATATATATATATATATATATATATATATATATATATATATATATATATATATATATATATATATATATATATATATATATATATATATATATATATATATATATATATATCACTGAGAGATAGAATGAGGAGTGAACTGGTGAGAGAGGAATTTGGGGTGGAATCAATTTTGGAATGCATATAGAAAGAAACCAACTAAGATGGTTTGGTCACGTGAAGAGAATGGGGGAGGGAGAGAGACTGAGAGAGATGCTGGAATGGAGACCAGAAGGAAGGAGACCGGCGGGAAGACCAAGGAAGAGATTGATGGAGGCGATAGAAGAAGCCATACAACGAAGGAACAAGACATTGGAAGAGGTGGAAGACAACCGAATGTTTGAGGACAGAAATGCGTGGAGAAGATTTTGGAGGAGTAGCACCCGACAGGCGCCAGCCTACCGGTTTGGACGGTGATGATGATGATGATGATGATATATATATATATATATATATATATATATATATATATATATATATATATATATATATATATATATATATATATATATATATATAATATATATATATATATATATATATATATATATATATATATATATATATATATATATATATATATATATATATATATATATATATATATATATATATATATATATATATATATATATATATATATATATATATATATATATATATATATATATATATATATATATATATATATATATATATATATATATATATATATATATATATATATATATATATATATATATATATATATATATATATATATATATATATATATATATATATATATATATATATATATATATATATATATATATATATATATATATATATATATATATATATATATATATATATATATATATATATATATATATATATATATATATATATGTATATATATATATATATATATATATATATATATATATATATATATATATATATATATATATATATATATATATATATATATATATATATATATATATATATATATATATATATATATATATATATATATATATATATATATATATATATATATATATATATATATATATATATATATATATATATATATATATATATATATATATATATATATATATATATATATATATATATATATATATATATATATATATATATATATATATATATATATATATATATATATATATATATATATATATATATATATATATATATATATATCTATAATATACTGACATAATGTTCAAATGAAACTTAAAAAGATTTGAGTTCTTGATATCATTTCTAAATTTTTCAGAAACTGAAGGCCCCATTTATCCAGCAGACACCTCTGGAGGAGAAGTTGCGGCAAACCTTGGATAGCTGGGATGCAGTAGAATGTTCACCACAATACCCCTCTCACTAGGAACCTTTTTCCATGTGAATACCAAGAGGTCTGGGTGGACTTGTTTATGAAGTATAATACCCCATTACCCAGCTCAGCGGCCGTGGAGAGGTTGTGTAGTCAAGGCTCTGACATTCTAAGACCAAAGAGGGCAGCCATTGCATCCAGCAATTTTGAAAAATTTATTTTCATGAAAGGGAATATGACCCTTTTCAGAATGCAAGAGGAGAGCTACGAGGAGGAAGAGATCATAGATGGCTGAATAAATAATAATAAATTCTTTCTCATTTTTTGTTATATATTTGCATTTATCAAATAAAATTTAAAAATAATTCATCTTTACATCCTAGCGCTCTTTTTTTTTTTTTTTTTTTTTTTTTTTGCTCCAAATTTTGCGCTTTAAAAAAATTTTTTTTATTTGCGGACATGTGCGCTTTTGCATCTGCGGACTAAATTTTTGAAAAAATGCGCGCTTTTGCATTTGCGGACAAAGTTTTTAAAATTTGCGTTTTTGAGTTTGCGCTCTAAATTTTAAAATTTGCGCGCCCACCTCTGATATATATATATATATATATATATATATATATATATATATATATATATATATATATATATATATATATATATATATATATATATATATATATATATATATATATATATATATATAATTTAAAGCCAATAATATAGTCTTACATGGATTCTATATTTGCTTTTGGTATTTTTCTTAAAATGTTAATTTTGATACTTATCCTAATTAAAGTGTATATTTTCTTTAAATTATAGTGTAATCAACAGCATGCAGAAGACATTGAAAATGCACCTCATGAGGGAATGATAAAAACAAATATACAAATAAATACATACGTCTCTGGAATTTATGCAAAATTATTAGTTTTTTATGCAATAATTATTAAAAATATGCAAGTAAAATTTTCTTTCATAATAATGATAACGTTAAATATTTAATATAAACAAATTAATAAATTATATAAGACACAATAATTAATGTCGTAGTGAAAAGCTAGAAGTAACGGAGTAACGGAACTTTTATTTTTCCTTTCAGAAAAACGGAACAACGTTAACGGAGTTACTTTTTCCGAGTAACGAAGTAACGGTTACGAAGCTTCCTTTTTGAGTAACGATGCCCACCTCTATAATATATATATATATATATATATATATATATATATATATATATTATATATATATATATATATATATATATATATATATATATATATATATATATATATATATATATATATATAACATACACCTTATCCTTTGACGTCAAAACACGGGCTATCATGAGACTATGACGTCATCCGACCACCAAATTGGAATTCTTTATCATATGGTTGTTATTTCCGTAGATTTTCTCTTAACCACGTGGTTTTCATCATTATGGATTTATGTAATCCATTTTATAATGAGGCGGATGCCAGTGTCAACGACAGCTGACACTAAGGGTTGAGGGAAGTGCCAGTGAAAGTGAACCTGGCACTGGGAGTAAGACATCCGTTGCCTCTTTTGCTACATTCAGATACATCCGTGACTAATCAGGATGCAGGCACTCTCGGTGATAACGCCATCTGCGCATGCGCAAACACACACACCTTAACCTGTGACGTTATGACATGGGCTATCATGAGACTTTGACATCGTCTGTTCACTATATTTCATTTATTGATCACGTGTTTTTCAAATCCGTAGATTCTCTTTTGTCCTCGTGATTTCTGTTCCTCATTTTGACCACGAGGTTTCCGACATCTTGAATTTGCCTCAGTCATTTTGATTTTTCCGATCACCTACTTTTCATTTCCATAAATTTTCTTCAACTATTTTGAATTTGATTTTGTCCACCATTTTTTTCTTGATCACGCGATTCCCATATGAGTGCATGCGTATGCAGACACATATACATATTTTTTCCTCATTACGTCATCAATATAACGTGACATTTTATTTTTAGAGTGATAAATACTACTTTTAAATAAGAATGTAAAATATTATGCTATCATGTCCATAAATTCTTGTGACGTTAGACCTTTCTTCATTTATTACCATTCAGGTCTAGGCTTGATAGTTTTTATTTAACTTAAACAAATATCTCTGTGTTTTTTGTTTTTGTTTTTCTTATTTTTATTCATTTTATTTTTATTTTTACTTTATTTTTATTATTTTATTATTATTTATATCTCTGTATTTTTTTATTTATTTTTTTTTTTTATTTTCTTTATTTTTATTTATTTATTTATTTATTTCTATTTTATTTTTTATTTTTTTTATTTTTTTATTTATTTATTTATTTTGTTTTTTGCACTGGCATATGGTTTTTATTTCTTTTTATATTTTTTATTATTTTTATTTTTTTATTTTTATTTTTATTTTTATTTTTTAATTTTTACTTTTTTCCTTTTTCTTTTTCTTCTTTATTTTTAAAAATTTATGTGAATATTTTATACCTTCAAGTAGTAAAGCACTTAAACATGAAGGGGTGATTAATGTACACACTCACTTACGCACACACATGCACAAGTACATACAAACTCTCACAACTACATTCATAACGTCATCATCATCACTTGACTTTTTATTTTTAGAGAATCTATTTTCAGAGGATTACTTACCACTTTAAAATACGAAAGTAAAATATTATGACGTCATGACCATAAATTCTTGAGACGTCATACCTTTTCTTTATTTATTAGCATTCAAGTCCAGACTTGGTATTTTTTTATTTAACTTAAGAAATTATCTCTATTTTTATTTTTATTTTTCCCTTTTTTTAATTTTTTTATTTATAATTTTTGTTTATTTTTATTTTTTATTTATTTTTTTAAATTTTAAAAAAAAATACATTTATATTTTTATTTTTTATTTTTTATTTTTCATTTTTTATTTTTATTTTTTCCTTTGTTTTTTATTTTCTTTATTTTTATTATTTTTTTTTTAAAAAAAATGATATGAATATTTTATACCTTCATGTAGTAAAACACTTAATTAAACATAAAATTGCTATTAATGTACGCAAGCACACATACACACACATACATGTTCATTCTCGTGTATGCGAACAAACACCCGTGTGCCAGGTAGATAAAAAATGAAATATCAAGAATTCACAAACCGAAGTTAACACATTTAATTTCATTACACATTCACTAATAACAAAATCATAAAGAAATAAATTTTTAATATTAAATATATTTATAATCTTATTATAAATACGAAATGTAAATATTGTGACGTCACGACCCTAAATTCTTGTGACGACATACCTTTTCTTTGAAGGCTTTGCTTTCAAGCCCTGACATGAATTACAAAACGTGGAACTATTTTATTTTTCTTAACTAAGTAACGTCATAGGGGTTTTTATTTGTCCTGTATTTAACATGCTTTCATATTTGATGAAAGTTAATAAAATGCAAACATATGGTTTTCTCGGTCTTCGATCTCTGTCCACGTGATTTTCATCTTCGTAGATTTTTTCTTGACCTCGTGGTTTCCTCACTCCACTTTCCAATCCTGTTTATGACCCACTAAATTTATATACTATATTTTACTGTAACTCGCTAAAACCAAAGTTCTAAAGTAGACTATGTATCTATGAAGTCATAACCACGTGACTGATCACTTCGTGCTTCAACAATTCCTGATATTTCACGTTTATGATTCATTTCAGGTAACGTATAACATAATAACGTGTTTACAGTATTAATTCATTTCCTACCTACAACATCATTCTATAGCAATATTTTATAACTATTTATAAATAAAAATTCTTATTACATAATAAACCATTATTTTAATATGATTTTATATATACGAAGGCATTTGTAATTAAATATTACATCATATAAATTCCATCTCATGACCCTATTTCTTTAACAGTATTATGATATGCACATATTCTTGGATATTCACCGTTTTCTTCAAGCTGTAAATTATTTAAAACTTATTTCACATCATCATTTTCTATATTTCTTTCATGCTAAAATTTTGTGAAACTTATTACACATTACATTTTCTATATTTCTTTCAATTTATAACTTTTAAAAATTTATTTTCTTTCCTTTCAATAATAAATTATTTTGTATCTCTTAAAAAAATTTTTAATTTTTTGTAAAACAATTTATTTATTAATTTTTTTTGTTCTTTATGGGCTAAAACACTGAATCACGTAATGAGTAAGGGCTGTTCCACTCCGTGCACATGTACATGCACGGACACACATATAATATATTGTAAACTAACAAACCTTCTTCCTTACATAGTTATAACTGAAATAATTCTATTATTTTCATTTTCTATTCATATTTTCTTAATTTTTAGCGCAATACATGCAAACATTTACATACAATACCCAGACAACATCATGCACATGTACAAACACACATATAATATAAATAAAATATATACCACAAAGAGGTTTCCTGTAGTTTTTTATTATTTCACAGAAGCGTATCACATCGTTTTGAGTGATGAAATGTCATATATTACTTTTATATTTAATATATATCGCTTTGAATTATCAGGCAGTCATTTTAAACACTTAATATATAAATATATGTACACAAAACTGATTTCCATCGCTAGTCTCTTTTATATATTTAATAAACATATATCTGATATAGAAATGCCAGATACTCCTTTATCTCCAATATTTAACATACATCTAAATATTATCTAGTAAGTACGTACAAAATAAACGATTTAATGACATCATAACCACGTGGATGCTACTTGTTTCGTAGTCAACCAAATCCCAAATCCTGAAATTTCCTGTTTTTAACTCATTCTCGAAATTTTAAACACATACCCTCATCACCACATCCATTTTATTTTTCTTCTTTTATGACGTCATAATCATTTGACATTATACTCCCCAACACGTACCAAGGTCTAAATCATCAACTATTTTTTATCATGGATAGCATCACATGTCCCTTATTATATATTCGTAACTTAAAATTATTTTATTTATTCAGAAGTGTATGGCTCATCTCAGGTGACGCATAACATAATCGCATGTTTACAGTATGAATTTACTTCATATCTAGAACGTAAATAATTTTAAACACATACCCTCTTCACTTCATCTATCTTATTTTTTCTTATTTTAGGACGTCATCATCATGTGACATTATACTCACCGACACATACCAAGATCTAACTCATCAACTATTTTCATAATGGAAAGCATCACATATCACCCTTATTATATATTTGGAACTTCAAATTATTTTATTTATATGGAAGTGTATACATTCCTCGTGAGAAATTTCGAAACGGAATGGCACTAACATGTAACCATACATAAAATAGTAAATCATCATATATATTTTTTTCTCCTAGCAAATTATTTTAATATACTCAGAGTATTTGAACTTGATTTATAATTGTGATGTCGCACTATAATTTCATATTTCTCATATCTCATGATGATATATATAAAATCATGTTTTCATATTACATATACACATTATTTATATTGCAGTTTTTAAAGACATTACTGAATATTTTCAGTTATCCACTTTTTAGTGAAATCAACCAACACTGTATATTTGCAAATGCCTAACATCATAAAAAATTTTCAACATTATCATCAAACATTTTCAAATACGAATGTAAATATTGTGACGTCATACATTTTCTTTATTATTATGTGTTCGAGTTATTATATTCATATGATTTTATGCTTGTGACGTCATACCTTTCCTTTGAACGTATTGCTTTCAAGTACTGACCTGAATTGCAAATCATGGAACTATTTTATTTTATTTTTCTTTACTAAGGGACGTCATTGAATTTATTTTTTCACAATATTTAACTTGCTTTTATATTTACTGAAAGTAAATAATCGTATATATATATATATATATATATATATATATATATATATATATATATATATATATATATATATATATATATATATATGACGTCATAACCACTGATTTGGTTGTATCTTATCCTATCAATTCCTGATATTTCATGTTTTTGACAACTTCATTTGCATACTTATTTACTTTAACTCACTTTAACCAAAGTTCTATAGGAGACCATATGTCTATGAAGTCATAACCACGTGACTGAACATTACGTAATCCATCGATTACTGATATTTGATCAGTCTCCTTTACATTTACCTTATAACCACATGTTTTTCATATCTTACACTAATTTTTAATAACCACAACCTCGTTCTATAACAATACTAATCTATTTATAAATTAAATATTATTTTAACATAATAAATCATTTCCGTAATATAGTTTTTATACAAGTAAAGACATAATTTATCTATTACTACATCATATAAATATCAGTTCATGTCTCTGTTTCTTTAATAACACCATTTTACAATACACATGTTCTTGGATATTCATTCCGTTTTCTTCAAATTATTATTTTTAATCTTAATCCATAATGCATTTTTCTGTTTCTTTTCAGGAGAAGACTTTTTAAAATTATTTTAAAACTTATTACATTACATTTTCTATATTTCTTTCCAGCTTTAACTTTTATTGCTATTTCATATTACAATCTTTATATTTGTTTTAAGATATTTTAAAATTTATTTTCGAACCTTTCAACAATAAATTATTTTATATCTCTTAAAAATGTAAAATCTTTTGTAAAAATTATTATTTATTAAAAATTTATCGTTATGTTTTAGGCTAACGCACTGATTTATGTAAAAGCGCAAAAGGTATATTCTATTCCTCATTCGCGCGCGTGCACACACACACGTGTACCGAAACACTATGATGTCATCCATCTACCATCTTAAATTTCTGATCACGTAGATTCCACCTTCTTGATCATGTGGTTTCAAACTTATTTAAAAAAGAAGGTACCATATTTATGTATATTTCTCACTCGAGAGGCTTAGGAACGGCATAGTTATCATCTTTGAACCACCGTTCAGAGATTTTAGTCATGCTTGTAGAGATTAGGAAAGTAAGATACCGTCTTAAAGCAACATTTTCAACTGATCATACATATACTGAAACAGCGTAGATGTATTTAGGCGAGAACAGGGTTGGAATTTAACAAAGGTCTTAGAAAGGGTGTAACAGCGAGTCGAGAGTATGTGGACAAAATATTAAGATGATACGTATACTCCTTGGGGAGGCACATGGACCTACGTGAGGGAATCAGGTTAAGGGGATCGCGCTCTTGGCACCTCCTCACCCTTACCCCATTCCGTGAAAAGGCTGATTTGCAAACCTGATCCCCTCGCATAGGTATTTGAGCCTCCCCAGACGCATGCACATCATGCGAATCGTGTAAAGATAAAATAGAGGCCAAAGAGTAAGTAAAGAATTCAGCTTTAGAAAAAGGCAAAACAGTAGTTATGCCATCGGAAAATACTTGAAAAGGGAAATAGGAAGAAGTAAAGTTACAGCTGGTATTTTTTGTAAAATTCCAGAAAAATTTTGAAAAAGAGGAACCAGAAAGATTGCTGCACTTTCTACGGAGGAAAAGTTTTTAATATTACGAATAATAGATATTGCATGATTCCGGGAAGAAATATAAGTTGCGTGAGTTTCTGGAGTTTGAAGATGACGGTAATCCCTGAAGGAAGCATCCATGCGGTAAATAGCATGATAACAATCAGAGTTAAATCAAGGTTTGTTAGGTTTAGTAAAAGGGAAAGAAATATGGAATGTACGCTTCCATGCAAGAGAGAATCACCTCGGTAAAGCGTTCTGCACAGAACTAAAAGCCATTGGCGGTGGTGAACATTGAAATCACCTAATATGATGATTTCAAAGAAAGGAGAAGAAGAGAAAATGTGCTCTATTTTGGAGTTTAGATAGTCGAAGAATTTAGGATAGTCAGTAGAATTAAGAAATAAATAAACCAAACAAATGAATTTAGTAGTAGAATAGCAAGAGAGTTTAAACCCCAAGGTGGAAAATTCGGAAGACTTCAACTATATATATATATATATATATATATATATATATATATATATATATATATATATATATATATATATATATATATATATATATATATATATATATATATATATATATATATATATATATATATATATATATATATATATATATATATATATATATATATATATATATATATATATATATATATATATATATATATATATATATATATATATATATATATATATATATATATATATATATATATATATATATATATATATATATATATATATATATATATATATATATATATATATATATATATATATATATATATATATATATATATATAGCAAAAATAGGATTGCAAACAATGCGTAGAAAGGCATACTTGAAAGTTATTAATAGTTAACATTTATTGATACAAACACAGTATATTGTTATTATTTATAAGTAACATTTATTGTTAATTTGACGTTTCGGAACAACTAGGCCCATTTTCAAAAATAATTAATATGTGAGCAGAAAATAAAAGAAATATTGTAATCAGGTATGAAGTAAATGTTAAATAAAATAAAATGAAAAAAGTTATGAACATAATATAATAAAGCACAGATAAAATACACTAAGAGTAAACGGATTTATATTAGCCACAAACAGGAGTGAGTACAATGATGCACTTAAGTTGAAAAGCGGATAATGAAATAATACATATGAGTAGATTATGATTTAGTTGGTTGGATGAATGATATAATAGAATTGAGTATGGGTATGGAGTGGGGTTGGAGGGGAGGAGTCATGAGATGAGGAGAGGTATGGAGGAAAGAGTTACATTAAGTTGGGGTTGGAGTTTTTTAATGTAAAGTGATTCAAGGATTTTTCTATCGGATTCAGAGGGTGCAGATTTTAAAATGGTAAAGTCGGAAAAACGGAAAGGGTGATTATATGTTTGTGTGTGCTCACGGATGGAGGAGTGTTCAGGTGCTGAGGAAGGGAGATTAGTGTGGAAGGACGTACCCCTATGCTTGTGGACCCGTAGTTGAAATTGTAGGCGCGTGTGACCTACGTAGCAGGGACAGCATCCTGCGCACGTAAACTTATATACTACCGAGGGTCGTAACAAGTCAGGGAGGACGTCCTTGTATGAGAGGAGTGAGCCTATAGATAATGAGTTTACTCCAATAAAGCGTGGATTAATCTGGGGAAAGAAACGTTGGAAAAGTAGATGGAGTTCTTTGTTAAGAGAAGGGGTTAGTGAGCCTAAGTATGGTGTTTTGAGGTGGATTAGTAGTTTAGGAACTGTCGGTGTAGGTAATTGAGGTCGATAGATGCTATAAATGAATTCATGTATGGTAGTGTCTATGAGGTGAGTGGGAAAGAAGTTGAAAGTAAAAATTCTTTTAGATATGTGAGCTCAAGGTGAAAATACCACCAAGAGGAACAGATGTTATATGCTCTATGTAAATATCCAATGGTGGTTGTGTGCTTGAATGTGTAAGAGGTGGAGCTGAGGAAATTTAGGCCAAGGATTGAAGTAGTTGGTTTTTGATATATTGATGTTGTGAAGCCATTCGATGAGCGTGTTACCATGATGTCAAGAAAGGGGAGGGATCTGTTATGTTCATCTTTACGGGAGAATTTAATATTGGGGTGTTGATGATTAATTTAATGGAAAAAGAGGTCTGATTGTTCTTTATTATTAAATATTAAGAAACAATCGTCGATGTAGCGTTTATAGATTAGGGGTCGGAAGGATTGGGGGCAGTGGTTAAGCCATAAGGATTCGTGATTTCAGAGGAAAATATTGGCGAAAGTAGGACCAAGGGGTGATCCCCTAGGCATACCATCTATTTGTTGGTAATAATTGCTATTTAAGGTGAATATGGTATCATTGACGGAGAGAGATAAAAGTTGTTTAAATAATTGGGGGGGGGTAGGTTTAAATGGTTATGTATATTGGAGTTAAGGATAATGTCGGAAGTTTCTGCAATAGGAATATTAGTGAAGAGGTCATTGACATCAAAACTAGTCATATAACAATCGGAGAGGTGAAGGGATTGAATGTATTTAGCAAAGGTGAAAGAGTCTGGGAGAGTGTACGAGTTTTTGGTTAGGGGAGCGAGGTAGGGGATTAAAAATTTACAAAGATTGTAAGAGGGGGTATTAATAGATGAGAGGATAGGGCATATTAAGTTTGTGTGTTTTGGGTTTGCCGTACATAATGCCTGGTGATGAACCAAATGTAAAGAGTTGACTGTAATGGTTGAGTAGAAGATTTTGTTTTTGTAATTTTCGGAGGAAGTTATTAATTTTATCTTCAATTTTTATAATATGAGGGAGAATGTTATTAGTAATGATCTGTCGGAATTTAGATGTATCTGCAAGTATTAGGGACATTTTATTAATATAAGTTGTTTTATCTAGAGTGGTGACACCTTGTCCTTTATCGGGGGGACATATAACAATTGTTGGGTCAGTTTTTAATGTTTTAAGGGTGGAGAGATCTTTCTTTGATATTAAAGGTGAAATGGTATGATGAGGTTTTAATTTATTATAATATTTATGAGCAATTGCTTTCAGATTATTAATGAATGCGTCTCGATTACCTAGGATGTCGTGGTGGTTGAAAATTTGGGGAAGACGTTCAAATTGTAGAAAATACTTGAAAAAATTTATGGAAAAACATGGTAATTTGAAATTAAGGCCAAGGGAGAGGAGACGTTTTTCTGTAGATGAAAGAATTTTTGAACTGTAATTGAAAATAATTTTCTCCGGATCACCTTAAAAGTTGGAGATAAGACCTAAATTATTAAGTTTATGTGTGTGACGTGAGTTTATTTGCTTGACATAATTATTAGTATTCATTAATATAAATCTATTAAGACATAAGAAATCAATAAGAGAAATATTATTTTTAAGTTGTAATTTAAAATTAGTTAACATATTATTGAATTTAGTAATTGATGAAAGTTTATATTTTATTTCGTTATCAAGTAGTCTTGAGGTCCATTGCTTGTAGAATTGAGAATTATGCAGGGAGTGGCGATATAATTTGAATCGCATAAACTTAGGTATATGATTATAGCATTTGCATATAGTGAGGAATTGATGATCAAGTTTGGCCTTCTCGACTCGTCGGGTGAAATTTCCTATTTTTCGGAAAAGTTTTAAAGTATATGCATTGTAGCGATTTCTTATAATAATAGACATCGGTTTGTTCCTCGGGAACCTTATTTTTAGCAGAAATAGGATTGCAAACAATGCGTAGAAAGGCATACTTGAAAGTTATTAATAGTTAACATTTATTGATACAAACACAGTATATTGTTACTATTTACAAGTAACATTTATTGTTAATTTGACGTTCCCTACTCGTATCCCTAATCGTCTTTTAGATGAACCCAACATTCTAGACCTTTTAATAACTTCTAATCCTTCTCCTTATACTGTTAAACTCTTTACTCCTCTGGGTTCCTCCGATCACCTTCTTATCTCTGTATCCTCTTCTATCTCTTAAAGTCTTCCGCAAGAAAGACTACCTTCTTTTGAAAGGAAACGTTTGCGGCACTTCGGTGCCGCAAGCTGGTCGGACTTGCCGTCGTACCTCTTCGATTTCCCGTGGAATGATTATTACTTCTGTGGTAGGGGTTCCTCAGAGTGTGCGGAACGCATTACCGAGGTGATTCTCTCTGGCATGGAGGCGTAAATTTCATTTTCTTTCCCTTCTACTAAACCCAACAAACCTTGGTTTTACTCTGCTTGTTCTCGCGCTATCCGCCGCAGGGATGTTGCCTTCAGGGATTACCATCGTCTTCAAACTCCAGAAACTCACGCTACTTATATTTCATTCAGGAATCGTTTAAAAACTATCCATCGTAACACTAAAAACTCTTTTCTCCGTAAAAAATGCAATAATCTTTCTGGTTCTTCTTCTTCAAGTTCTTTCTGGCATTTTGCAAAAAATGTCAACTCTAGCTTTGCTTCTTACTCCTTCCGTCCTTTAATATCTTCCGGCGGCACAACTGCTGTCTTACCTTCTTCTAAAGCTGAACTCTTCACTCAAACTTTTGCCTCTAATTCAACCTTAGACGATTCCGGAGCTATTCCTCCTCCTTCAACCCTCTCTAACTCAATTATGCCTAAAATTAGAATTTCTTCTAAAGATGTCATTTCTGCTCTCTATGAGCTTAATGCTAAGAAGGCGTATGGTCCCGATGGTATTCCTCCTGTGGTTCTCAAAACTTGTGCTTCCGAGATTGCACCCTGCCTCGGTAAACTTTTTTGTCCTTGTCTCTCTACTTCAACCTTCCCTTCTTGCTGGAAACGTACGCTCATTCAGCCTGTGCCGAAGAAGGGGGACCCCCCTCAACCCTCCAACTATCGTCCTGTTTCTTTGACCTCCATTCTCTCTAAAGTTTTCGAATCAATCCTTAACAGGAAGACTTGGAAACATCTCACTTCTTCTAATCTTATCTAAGATCGACAGTATGGCTTTCGTAAGAAACGCTCTACTGGTGATCTTCTTTCCCTTTTCTCTGACTCTTGGTCCTCTGCTCTTCGGCATTTCGGTTAATCTTTTGCTGTGGCACTGGACATTTCGAAAGCCTTCGACAGAGTCTGGCACAAAGCTTTGATTTCTAAACTTCCCTCTTTCGGTATCTATCCTTCTCTCTGTGATCTTCTCTCTGTGATCTTCTCTCTAATTTCCTTTCCGGTCGTTCTATAGCAGCTGTTGTAGACGGCCATCGTTCTTCCTTTAAATCTATTAATAGTGGTGTTCCTCGGGGTTCTGTCCTATCCCCAACACTTTTTCTGCTTTTTATTAATGACCTTCTCTCTATTACCTCATCACCTATCCACTCCTACGCTGATGACTCCATCCTTCATTACTCCTTCCAGTTTGGAAAACGTCCCACTCAACAGCAGTTGATAGACTCGAGAAGAATAGCCTTGAAGCAACTAACCTCTGATCTTTCACGTATTTCAAATTGAGGCAGAGAAAACATGGTTGTTTTCAATGTCGCAAAAAACTCAGTTCCTCAATCTCTCCACTTGACAAAATCTTCCACACAACTATGATATTTTCTTCGAAAACACACAACTCAAACCTTCATCTGTTCTTAATATTCTAGGTGTTTCTTTTTCTCGTGATCTTTCTTGGAAAGATCACATAACGTCTCTTTCTAAACAAGCTTCTAAGAGGTTGGGTGTTCTGAGGCACCTTAAGAATTACTTTACGCCACCCCAGTTGCTTGCTCTGTATAGGGGTGTTGTTCGCCCTTGTATTGAGTATGCGTCGCACATCTGGGGTGGTTCCGCTCATACAGCTATCCTTGAGAAATTAGAGTTTAGGGATTTTCGTCTCATCAACTCTCCTGCTCTTACTAACTCTCTCCAATCTCTTTCTGTCCGTCGAATTGTTGCTTCACTCCCTCTTTACTATCGTTATTACAACGGACACTACTTTCTGAACTCTCTCGTCGCATACCTCCTAAATTGAGAAGAGCTCATGCGACACGCCTTTCTACACAGTCTCATCCTTTCTCTGTCCAACTCGCCGACCCCAGACTTCCCCGCTATGCTCAATCTTACATATACTCTACCGGTAAAGTCTGGAACACGCTCCCTTTGTCTGTTTTCCCAACTTCCTATGACTTTTGCACCTTCAAACGCCGTGTATCAGGTCATGTCGGCGTTTAATTTGACCATGTTCCAACTTTTCCCAAAACTCTGGTGGAATGTTGGTGGGCCTCTAGCCTTAGCCCACCAGAGGTGAAATATATATATATATATATATATATATATATATATATATATATATATATATATATATATATATATATATATATATATATATATATATATATATATATATATAGTTCAAGTCTTCCGAATTTTCCACCTTGAGGCTTAGACTCTCTTGCCATTCTACGACTAAATTCATTTGTTCGGTTTATTTATCTCTTAATTCTTAACCGGGGGTTACATATACTCTACTGGTAAAGTCTGGAACACACTCCCTTTATCTGTTTTCCCAACTTCCTTTGACTTGCATACTTTCAAACGCCGTGTATCTGGACATGTTGGCCTCCTTCGACCATGATAAGATTTTTCCAACTCCGGTGAAATTTGGTAGGCCTCTTGGCCTTTGCCCACAGGAGGATATATATATATACATATATATATATATATATATATATATATATATATATATATATATATATATATATATATATATATATATATATATAATATATATATATATATATATATATATATATATATATATATATATATATATATATATATATATATATATATATATATATATATATATATATATATATATATATATATATATATATATATATATATATATATATATATATATATATATATATATATATATATATATATATATATATATATATATATATATATATATATATATATATATATATATATATATATATATATATATATATATATATATATATATATCGTGCAAAATCTATCCTTCGTAACACTAAATAAATAATGTTTCTGGTTCTTCTTCTTCACGTAAAATATATATATATATATATATATATATATATATATATATATATATATATATATATATATATATATATATATATATATATATATATATATATATATATATATATATATATATATATATATATATATATATATATATATATATATATATATATATATATATATATATATATATATATATATATATATATATATATATATATATATATATATATATATATATATATATATATATATATATATATATATATATATATATATATATATATATATATATATATATATATATATATATATATATATATATATATATATATATATATATATATATATATATATCATTTCTTCTGTTAATTTGTCTCCTAACTTTACTGTTAGTGTCCTAAATTCTTTGACTAAAAAAAAAAAAAAAAAAAAAAAAAAAAAAAAAAAAAAAAAAAAAAAAAAAAAGCACATGTTTTTTTTTTTTCTCTTCTACAGTCTCCGAAATCATCATATTAAGTAATTTCAATGTTCTCTGATTTCCTTGAAGATGATCTCAACATTCTAGACCTTTTCTGAATATTTAATTTTTCTCCTTAAACTGTATAACCCTATCCTTCTCTAGGCTTTTAATACGTTCTTTCAGTTTTCCGTTGGAGAGGGCCACTCCTGTAAGATTTGTGATATTTTGGTTGGACTTACGATAGTACTTCTTTGATTTTAAATAGAATGATTGTTGCTTCAGAGGAGAAGTTCTTGAGAGTGTGTAGAGCTCTTATCCGATGTGATTCTCTTTGACACAGGAATGCATTCAATATTTTTCCTTCCAACTAAAACAATTTTTGGTCTTTCTTTCTCACTTCTCACTTTGTATATTTTTAAACTTCTTTTCTATTGCCTCAGTCTCTCTCTTACTTCATAGTTCTCTCTCTCTCTCTCTCTCTCTCTCTCTCTCTCTCTCTCTCTCTCTCTCTCTCTCTCTCTCTCTCTCTCTCTCTCTCTCTCTCTCTCTCTCTCTCTCTCTCTCTCTCTCTCTCTCATCAAATTCAGAGAAACAGATTTATTTAAAACGTGAGAAAGGAAAGAAGGTGTGATTGTCCTTTGCTTAAATTAGATGACCGCTAAAAAAAGCGTCATCAAACATCAGAATCTTACAATAAGGTGCAAAAACCTTTCCTTATTGGAAATCATTCTGGGAAAAATGCAATTAACATTTATTAAAGAAAATCAATCGACGATATGTTAAGAATAAAGTGTCAAATAAAATTTCTTTACACATTTCTCCCTATTGACCTTCATTCCTTTGTCTATGTCAAGAACATATTATGATATATATATATATATATATATATATATATATATATATATATATATATATATATATATATATATATATATATATATATATATATATATATATATATATATATATATTCATTAGCCACCATTATCGTGGAATTAATATGTATAATAATATATGCAGTTATATATATATATATATATATATATATATATATATATATATATATATATATATATATATATATATATATATATATATATATATATATATATATATATATATATATATATTATATATATAGGAGGACTACACTTTTGAAGGTCGGCACTGTTGTAAGGCACTTGCAACATGTTGCAACATGTTGCATGGCACTGCTGCAATGTTGCAAATCATACAACATTGCATTGGGCCGGAGCTCCCCCTTTCATGGTCTTTCGTGAGGCGTTTTTTATCTGATTAATCGGATAATCTTATAATTATCCGGATAATTCCCTAATTAATCATGTTAATCCCTTAATCCCCGCCCCTTTTGATACTTAACCCTTTAATTACAGCCCACTTTTCCTTTTTGCATGCCGCCAGGCACGTGCCAAGCCTTATTTGATCCTCATGTGCTAGTGTTGGGGCCCTTACTCATGCTCTTTCCTGACTGCCATTTCTAGCTGTTTCTAGCATCTTCTTGCAACTTCTAGCACTTTCTAGTATGTGACACTCATGCAAGTCCATGTAAACCTGAGGTGAAGGGTGTGCCAGTGACAGCAAGCATTGGGATCAGGTGTCATTGCATGAGCCTTTTTGCAACATTGAAAGGCACTCTCGGTGATGACGTCATCTGCACATGCACACATCTTTCCCTGTGACGTCATGGCACTGGGCTATCTTGAGACTATGACGCCATTTTTATCATCACGTGTTTTTTATTTCCGTAGATTTTTCTCTTAACTACTTGATCTCTGTCTGCCATCTTGGATATGGGGTGCGCTATTTTGGATTAGGCGTCCGCCATCTTGGATTTGTTATCAGCCTTCCTGGCATTCACCGTCTTGAATTTCTGTCAGCCATCTTGGATTTGGCATCCACCATTTTGAACACGTGGTATCCGTTTGCCAACGTGGTTTTCATCTCCGTAGATTTTCTTCCTCGATCTTGAATTTGACTTTAAATTCTCCCCCCATTTTTTTTGACTGCTGCCCATCTATTGAGCGAAAATCAAACTTCCTCTAATATTCAGAGGAAAGAAAGAGCTTAAAACTATTGTGAGACCAGTATTCGAAACCTCAACTTTCTGATTTAAATTCCATCACGCTACCACTGCACCAACTTGATCATATCTTAGAATGAGCGAATTGTTCTATTCACCCGCCATGTTTTCGACTTTGAAATCGATATTATTTCATTGATTGTGTAATAACCATCTGTTGTTACATAACAATTACATATTTATGGTTATTACGTAATATTTATATACGAATCATGTAATGAGAATATGAGCTCTTTCTCGATATTATATATATATATATATATATATATATATATATATATATATATATATATATATATATATATATATATATATATATATATATATATATATATATATATATATATATATATATATATATATATATATATATATATATATATATATATATATATATATATATATATATATATATATATATATATATATATATGTGTGTGTGTGCGTGTGTGTGTGTGTCTGTGTGTGTGTAAAGGGTGTTTCGGAATTGCACGACAATGTTTAAGGTATGGGTTCTCTACCACAATATGAACAATAAAGGTCATATAAACATATGTTTCAAATTAGTTTAAATCCGAGATATCAGATGTTAAAGACGTATCTCTCTAAACATTAGCATACGTTTATTTGTTGAAAATTGTAGTACATTTCTGTCATTCCGTATTAGACTCTGTGGATGTTTTTTTTTTTTTATATAAAAAGTTCACATTTCATGGGCATTGCCCTATTCGAGGAGATATCAGATGTTAAAGGATGTAGGTTACTCAACAGATTGTCTCGTTCTGTGCCTATACGAGTGAGTGAATTGTGTGTGTCGGTTCAAGTGGATTATCATGGGTAACACCACGAATGTGTTCACATTTGCAGAACAAACAGACATGCTTTTAACGTATGGCGAGGTACATCAAAATGGTCTTGCAGCCGTTCGAAGATATCGTGATAAATATCCCAACCAAAGAATACCAAATCGTAAAACGTTTGAGGCCATTGAAAGACGCCTCAGGGAAAATCGGACGTTAAGCCCTCTACGAGTAAACGCAGGTCAACAAAGAATTAGACGAACCGCTAACGTTGAAAAAGAAATACCCAATGCTGTTCAGTTATCTTCAAGTACTAGCACCAGAAGATTGTCTCTTCGTTTCGATGTGTCCTCTACCAGCATATGGCGAACATTGCGCGAACAACAACTGTACCCATATCACGTTACCCCTGTGCAAGAACTGCTACCACATGATTATTATAACAAGCGCAGACATTTCTCCCAGTGGTTAATTTCGAAAATGCACACGAGATCCTAACTTTCTGAGCAGCATGCTCGTTACCGATGAATCCTGCTTTACAAGAAATGGGATTACTAATAATCGAAACACTCATACCTGGAATGATGAAAACCCTCATACCACTGCTACTACACATTACCAACATACCTTTTCATTAAATGTCTAGGGTGGTCTTCTAGGTGACAATTTAGTCGGCCCCTTCTTTTTGCCACCTAGGCTTTCAGGAGTTTCTTACCTGCAGTTTTTGCAGGGTAATCTCCCTGAGCTTCTACAAGATATTCCGATTGCCAATAGGCATGGGATGTGGTTTATGCATGACGGTGCACCGGCGCACTATTCGAATATTGTAACAGATTATTTAACCACAACGTATGGTCCTCGATGGGTAGTGGCTATTTCCACCACGATCCCCTTATTTAATGCCATTGGATTACTTTCTGTTGGGCTGGATGAAGTCTAATGTTTATTCTACGTCTGTGGAAAAAACAAAAAAATCGGATCGAGGTTGCAGCAGCAACTATCAGGCTTCGTCCTGATGCTATACAAGGTACCAGAAAAGCATGGATACGGCGTGCAGAATGCTGCATTCAAGAAGATGGAGGATACCTTAAACAGTTAATGTAAATGATATCCTGCGAAATCCATAACTGTATGACCCAATATCACGTTAATAAAGTATTTTGTGCCATATGTTTTTATAACCTTTATTGTTTTTAATATTGTAGGGAACCCATACCTAAAATATTGCCGTGTAATTCCGAAACACCCTGTTATATAATATATATATATATATATATATATATATATATATATATATATATATATATATATATATATATTATTATACTTATTATTTATTTATTTTCAATATTTTTATTTTTTCAATTTTTATTTCATTTTTATTTTTATATTTATTTTTTCCTTGTTTATTTATGTATTACGTATTTTTCCTTTTTCATTGTTTTTATTTATTCATTTATTTATTTTTACTTTGGGAAGAGTGAAGAGTGGGCTGGGTAGTGTTGAGTAGGATAGGTAGATGGTGGACCCTTATGCCTTACTGCATATATATATATATATATATATATATATATATATATATATATATATATATATATATATATATATATATATATATATATATATATATATATATATGTACTTATTATTTATTTATTTATTTATTTTAAAAAAAAATATTCCCAAGGTAAACAATTAATAGGGTCTCGGTAGTCGAATAAAGGTCAATGACAACCTTGACCACGCACTCCAACTGTGCAGAAGGCTCTCTGCGTGGGCGCGTGCGGGGTGGACCCCACTGTGGGTGAAGGCAAGTTGACCCTAACGGGAGGGAGGACCCCAGTGTGGGTGAGGGCAAGTGGACCCTAACGGGAGGGAGGACCCCTGAGGGCTGGTGGGTCCCTGTGAAGGGGCGGGGCTACGAACAATTATATATATATATATATATATATATATATATATATATATATATATATATATATATATATATATATATATATATATATATATATATATATATATATATATATATATATATATATATATATATATATATATATATATATATATATATATATATATATATATATATATATATATATATATATATATATATATATATATATATATATATATATATATATATATATATATATATATATATATATATATATATATATATATATATATATATATATATATATATATATATATATATATATATATATATATATATATATATATATATATATATATATATATATATATATATATATATATATATATATATATATATATATATATATATATATATATATATATATATATATATATATATATATATATATATATATATATATATATATATATATATATATATATATATATATATATATATATATATATATATATATATATATATATATATATATATATATATATATATATATATATATATATATATATATATATATATATATAGTGATGGATCGGATGTCATATTTTCCAATTTGCGGATGCGGATGCTGATGCGATTGAATTTTGAAAAGTGAACCGAATGCGGATGTTGAATTTTCGAAAGTGCGGATGCGGATGCGGATTTTGAATTTTCGAAAGTGCGGATGCGGATTTTGAATTTTCGAAAAGTGCGGATGTGGATGCGGATGTTAATTTTGATGAGGATGCGGATGCGGATGCGGATGTTAAATATATATATATATATATATATATATATATATATATATATATATATATATATATATATATATATATATATATATATATATATATATATATATATATATATATATATATATATATATATATATATTTCACTATCACCTTTCCCACTTTCGTGAGGTGGTGCCCGCCACAATTCCCTTACAAACATAACTATTCTTACCTTTCAACGCTTTCACCACCTCCCTCCATCTCTGTTTCCACAAATCTTCTACCCTCGTCTAAACTCAAATTTCTTCCATCAAAATCACTCTCACTCCATCCATCCATCTCCACTTCAGCCTTCCCCTCCCCCTACCCTTCCCCTATCTACATCGGATCTACGTACCTTGCTAACCATTCTGTTCTCTTTCATTCTTCACATATGTCCAAACCATTTTAGCACATCTTCCTCCTCTCTATCAATTACACTCTTCTTCCATTTACACATCTCTCTTATTCTTTCATTTCTAATCCTATCAATCCTTCTCAATTTATATATCGCTCTCAAATCTTTCATCTCAAAGACATTGAAACTTTTTCTCGACCGAGCACTTATCGTCTATGTTTCACACACATACAATACAGAAGGTGAACACATACATTCAAACATTCTTATCTTTATTTCTTTCGAAATTTTTCCTTTCTTCCATACTTTTCTTAGGCCTCCTAATACTTTCATTCCTTCTACCACTCTGTTCTTTATTCCTTTTTCCGTACCACCCTTACCTTCCACCCAACATTACTAGATATTTGAATTCATTCACCTCCTCAAGTTTCCTTTCTCACACTTCTACAAACCAATTCCTCCCTCCACATTTCCTCATCCCCACCTCCAATCCTCATAACTTTATTCTTCGCTGGATTGAATTTCAATCTCGTGTTTGCACATTTCCCTTCAAACTCTCTCACAAGTATTCTCATCTTTTCTCCAGATTCTGCCACCAACACATGCCGCATCATCTGCAAAAAGTAAAACATTCACTTCACATTCACCCTCCATATTTCACAACGTAATACTCTTCCCTTCTCTCTCCATTTTTCTAAGTAAACCATTCATCAATAGATTAAATAACATGGAGATATTACAAACCCCTGTCTCAA
>SEYY01009965.1:30000-33467 GCA_009176605.1 Armadillidium nasatum
ATCTGTAACAACTATTCCAAATCTATCTCTCCTCTTCTTATTCGATATGATGGATCTGTAGCTAACACTCCTACTGAAAAGGATTCATTTTTTCGGCCACCTTTTTCATCTAATTCTGTCCTAGATGATTCCGGCATTCCTTCTCCTACTTCCTCTTTTCTCAGGTGTCCCATGTCTTTACCTATGATTTCATATGATCAGTACATAAGATCCTGAAATCTGTGAACATAAGGAAGGCAAATGGCCCGGATGGCATTCCTCCACGTGTTTTTAGGAAGTGTGCTTCCGAGCTATGCCTGTCCTTGTTCAAATCTACTCTCTATGCCTTAATACTAATACTTTTCCCCTGCACAGAAAGCACGCATACCTGTATGTACAACCGATCACGAAAAAATAGCCGCTCTGAGCCTTCTAACTATAACCCAGTATCTCTTATTTGTATTGTATCTAAATCTTTGAAACTCTCCTCAACTCTCATTTCCTTGATCATTTCGAATCTCACTCCCTTCTTTCAGATCACTAGTATGGCTTTTGACGCTCTAGGTCTACTGGTGACATATTTCTTATCTTACTGATCTGTGGTCTTCTGCCCTTAGGGACTACGAGGAGTCTTGTGTAGTGGCGCTTGACATTTCCAAGGTTTTGACAGGAAATGGCATGTGTCGCTACTCTCTTAGTTTCATTTTTTTGGGTCTCCTTCTTCTCTTTGCTAACTCATGTTTAGCTTTCTCGAAAATCACTCTAAATGAGTATTTATTGATGGAGCGATTTCTTCTTTTTCCCCTATTAATTGTGCTGTCCCTCAGGATTCTGTTCTACTTCCTACTTTATTCTTACTTTTCATCTACACCTCCTCAACTGTACTTCTAACTCTCCTCATTCTTATGCCGACGACTCACTTCTCCATTCTTCTACTCATTTCAAATCTGCTCTCTCTTTTGCTTCTAGAGTTTCTTATTCTCTTCTTCAACTTTCCGATTCCATTCTTGCCGATCTGGATGGGATTCCAGGTGGGGCCACCGCAACCTTGTGAAATTCAACTCTTTGTAAACTCAACTTCTTCATATCTCTCTCAAAAAAAGCTCCAAACTTTCTTTTCTCCTTCTACGGCTCTCCCGTCTCACTTGTGAGCAACTTAAATATGTTGAACATAAACAATAAATTATCTTGGAAACCTCACATCACAACGGTTGCTAAAGTGGTCTCTAAAAAGCTGGGAGTTCTGTTCAGATTGCGAGAATTTTTTTCTTCTGAACAGTTACTCCAATTACATAAGGGTCTTATCCGTCCTTGTATGGATACTGTTCTCACATTTATTGTGGTTCCGGTTCCACCCTTCTCTTGGATAAGGTTGAGTCTAAGACTAAAAGACTAATATACTGTCCCCTACTTTGAAACTCACTTGACTCTCTTTCTCTGCGATGTAACGTTGGCGCACTCTCTCTTTCCCATAGATACTACAGCGTCAGGTGTTCGGGGGAGCTATCCTCTCACATTCCACCATCTTGCGTCGCTCTTGCAGCATAAGGGGTCGCTTGCTTGCATTTGAATTTTGTGAGAGGCTTGCATGTTGTGGTACCTCCTTCTTCCAGCTACCTCTTTTCTGTGGAACTTGCTACCTTCGTCTATTTTTCCTGCTTTATTTAACCTACCTCTCTTTAAATCCTCTATCTGCGTCCACCTGAGGGATCTACGTTAGGTTCAGGGTGGATTTTCTTTTATCTTTTAACTTTGTCCCCTCCTTGAAAAGAGCTCTGCTCGTGAGGGGCAGTAAAATGTAAAAAAAATTAAAAAATAATATATATATATATATATATATATATATATATATATATATATATATATATATATATAATATATATATATATATATATATATATATATATATATATATATATATATATATATATATATATATATATATATATATATATATATATATATATATATATATATATATATATATATATATATATATATATATATATATATATATATATATATATATATATATATATATATATATATATATATATATATATATATATATATATATATATATATATATTATATATAATGGTAAATTCATTGGTTCTATTTATGTACTAACTACAGATTATCCTTAATTCTTTTATTATTCCAATTCCTGTATAGAGTACATACTCAATTCTTACTCTGAAATCATCACTTAATTAGCTGATTTCTGTTTTTACTATCACTAATGGCTTTCTTCAAGTTCTCAAAATATAGCCGGACATGCCTTCCATTTTTCGAATGTCATATCTGCGATCAGAGATAAAATTAGAAGAACTGATGTTTCCATATCTTCCTGTTAAGGATAGATTCGAAAAAATTAGAAAAAATGGAGTTTAAAGAATAGAACTATAGTTAAAAAGTTTGAGAGGAATCCCTCTTCTTTAGCACATGTTGAATGATCTCGAGTTTCCAGCAAGAAGGAACGGTTGAAATAGAAAGACAGAAACAATATAGTTTACCAAGACAGGGTACAAGACCTGAAGCTCAAGGGTAGAGAACCACAGAAGGGATACTATCAGGACCCCTTCGCCTTCTTAGTTGTAAGTTCAGAAAGAACAGAAATGACTTTCTTTCTTAGAAATTATAATATTTCTCTTAAATGAGTAGGAGAGGGTTGAAGAGGGATAGCTCCAGAATGTTTAAGGTGGAATTAGAGGCAAAATTTTGAGCGTAGAGTTCAGCTTTAAAAGAAAGAAAAACGGCAGTTGTGCCTTTAGAAAATACTAGTTCAAGGAAAGAGGAAAAAGCTAAGTTAGAGTTGATTTTCTGCAAAAGACCGCGAGTGAGAGGAACCAGAAGTTTTGTTGCATATATGATGGAAAAAAGAATTTTCGTGTTACGGAGAATAGATTTTGCAATACTTCTGGATGAAATGTAGGTTGCATGAGTTTCTGGAGTTTGAATACAAAAGTAATCTCTGAAGGCAGCATCTCTGCTGCAAATTGCGCTTGAACAATTTGAATTTAGCCAAGGTTTGTTAGGTTTAGTTAAAAGGAAATAATATGGAATGTACTCCTCCATGTCAGTGATAATCATAACGGTATTGTGATCTACTCACTTTAAGAAACTATTCCAACGGAAACTATAATCAATCCATGGGAAATCAAAGAAGCACGACCGCAAGTCTGATAAGTTTGTGGCATCGAAATTCCACAAAGATTTCTTGCTGAAGACTTGGAAAGATATAAGAGGAAACATAGATTAGGTGATTGGAGGAACCCAGTTATATTGAGTTTAACAACTTAAAAAAGGATTTTTTGAAGAGGAAAAATAAATTTTAATTCAGTGAAATAAATTTTTATCGAAAAAAAAAATTATATTTTAATTAAAATGAAAAAGACAAAGAGCTCTTGTGATGTAATTATAGGAAATGATGTGGAGTCTGTGCCCATAAAAAGAATTGATCATTTTGTTAATGCTACTCTATCTCC
>SEYY01009966.1:0-55000 GCA_009176605.1 Armadillidium nasatum
AAAAAAACTGAAAAATTTAGTGTAAACTTAAAATGATTTCAGGGAAAACTTATTATTAAATTCAATATTAGTGAAGTATAATAACTCAATTTTTCTTTTTAAGTATATATATATTAATATATATATATATATATTATATATATATATATATATATATATATATATATTATGGCTTAGGTGGAGATTGTTTCTTGAGTTTCGATATTTTTTATATCGATATTTTTTTTTTTTATTTTTATTTAATCGATACTTTCCTGCCTAAAACTTTTTTTAAACTCAGTTTCGTTTCATAGCTCAGTTTCCTTTCTTTCACTGTCATTGTAGTGCGTTCTTGTTACGTTCTTCTGTACGTTACGCCTCTTTATATTCTCTTTTTACGACAACTTCGGTAGTTCAGGTTATGATAAGGGTCATTCCAAGTCACTTCAACCAAAATTTGGCAATTTTTTCCGTGACCCCTTTCGATTTTTATGAAAAATGGCACACTAACAGATCTTGTTGAGAAAATATGAATGGCGTTTATTGCAGGTCTCTAGCTCATACGGTTCAGAAGATATGACCTTTGAAACTTTGGTCAAAAATGTCAATTTTCAGAGAGTAGTCCGAGGTCAAAATACAATATCTCGGCTTCTATGGCACTTAGAAGCATCGTGTAAAGACCATTTAAAAGATCTTGAATAGCGGTACAACATTTATTTAGAAAATTTTGACCTCGGAGGTCAAATATTGGTGACCTTGACCTTGAAAAAAACCTCATCTTCGATTTTTTTCAAACTTTGCTGAATTATTGTTATATATGTATATTTTAATTTTTTTAATGAATTATTTTTGGTTTTGGCTTGGTTTAGAAAATATAAGCAATTTAATAAGTACAAATATCACATTTTTCACTTTTTTGCATTTTTATCTCTTCAATGTATAGTTCCAACATTTCCATTCTCTTCTCTCTCATATATATATATATATATATATATATATATATATATAATATATATATATATATATATATATATATATATATATATATATATATATATATATATATATATATTATATATTGTAAGGGGCTGGCTGCTGCCGAGTATATTTTTCTCGTTTCAGATTGCATGGAGTATTCTCTGAGGAATATAGTCTTACCTGCTTGTTGCTTTGCTGTTATGCTGTTTGATTTTGACTGTGCTTGGGATCCACAATATTAATAAGCATGTGCCATGTCCTAGACTGGAGAGCGTGAAGGGTGATTGATGTTAACATGTTTATTTGTTTAGATACGTTAATGTTATTCTTCTATGTTAAATTTATTTTTATATTATTATTTATTTAGTGCACTTGTGCTAATGAAAAGTCTTATGAGCTATTGTTCCCATTTCGGCAATAATTAAAAACAGGTTATTCTTATTCAAACAGGTTGTTATTCTCAAGAAGGCATATTACCCTTTCAAGAGTAGGTTATATTCTTTGTGTTTTATTATTATTATTATTAATTCATTATATATTTTAGATCATTTAAACTGAGGTGAGGCACTGGGGTAATTATTTATAATTCTCACAGGTGCCGGTCTAGGGCCTTATTGCCTAGTGCTAATCTGGAGTTATAATCTCTATACCTATCAGGTAGAAAATATAGATAAGAGACCTTAATGGTTTTTGAGATTATCATATATTTTTTTTTTTAATAAAATTTTAATATTTAACATTCACTTTGGGAAAAGAAAATATGTCAGTAGTGTGATAAATTTCACAGTAAAACATTTTCCACTTTCAAATCTTTGGTTGTTTTAAACCATTACTCTTTTTTTCTCTTTATTTTTGTGTATATAAAGAGGCTATCTTGTGTACTGTGAACTATAGATAATTTTTATGTGAACATTGTAAGTGTAAATCAATATATATATATATATATATATATAACCGTGGAACACTTTCTCTTAGACTGTCCTTCCAACTTTCGCCCCAAAATCTTCTGGGGCATCACTTCTTTGGAAGATCTCTGGACGAGACCGACTTCGGGGAGGCTTCATTAGCGAAGTGTGGCCGCCTCAACAAGTGGGTGGTCAGGGGGTGAGAAGGTAAAAAAAAATAATATATATAAATATATATATATATATATATATATATATATATATATATATATATATATATATATATATATATATTATATATAATAATATATATATATATATATATATATATATATATATATATATATCTTACACTTACAATGTTCACATAAAATTATCTATAGTTCACAGTACACAGGATAGCCTCTTTATATACACAAAATAAAGAGAAAAAAAGAGTAATGGTTTAAAACAACCAAAGATTTGAAAGTGGAAAACGTTTTACTGTGAAATTTATCACACTACTGACATATTTTCTTTTCCCAAAGTGAATATTAAATATTAAAATTTATAAAAAAAAAATATATGATAATCTCAAAAACCATTAAGGTCTCTTATCTATATTTTCTACCTGATAGGTATAGAGATTATAACTCCAGATTAGCACTAGGCAATAAGGCCCTAGACCGGCACCTGTGAGAATTATAAATAATTACCCCAGTGCCTCACCTCAGTTTAAATGATCTAAAAATATATAATGAATTAATAATAATAATAAAAAAAACACAAAGAATATAACTTACTCTTGAAAGGGTAATATGCCTTCTTGAGAATAACAACCTGTTTGAATAAGAATAACCTGTTTTTAATTATTGCCCGAAATGGGAACAATAGCTCATAAGACTTTTCATTAGCACAAGTGCACTCAATAAATAATAATAATAATAAAAATAAATTTAACATAGAAGAGTAACATTAACATATCTAAACAAATAAACATGTTAATATCAATCTCCCTTCACGCTCTCCAGTCTAGGACATGGCACATGCACATTAATATTGTGGATCCCAAGCACAGTCAAATCAAACAGCATAACAGCAAAGAAACAAGCAGGTAAGACTATATTCCTCAGAGAATACTCCATGCAATCTGAAACGAGAAAAATATACTCGGCAGCAGCCAGCCCCTTACAATATATATATATATATATATATATATATATATATATATATATATATATATATATATATATATATATATATATATATATATATATGAGAGAGAAAGAGAAATGGAAATGTTGGAACTATACATTGAAAGAGATAAAAATCGCAAAAAAGTGAAAAATGTGATATTTGTACTTATTAAATTGCTTATATTTTCTAAACCAAGCTAAAAACAAAAATAATTCATTAAAAAAATTAAAATATACATATATCACAATAATTCAGCAAAGTTTGAAAAAAATCGAAGATGAGGTTTTTTTTCAAGGTCAAGGTCACCAATAGGTCAAATTTTTTATTTGACCTCCGAGGTCAAAATCATCTAAATAAATGTTGTACCGCTATTCAAGATCTTTTAAATGGTCTTTACACGATGCTTCTAAGTGCCATAGAAGCCGAGATATTGTATTTTGACCTCGGACTACTCTCTGAAAATTGACATTTTTGACCAAAGTTTCAAAGGTCATATCTTCTGAACCGTATGAGCTAGAGACCTGCAATAAACGCCATTCATATTTTCTCAACAAGATCTGTTAGTGTGCCACTTTTTATATAAATCGAAAGGGGTCAGGGTTTTTGTCGTGTTGAAGTGACATGGAATGACCCATAAGTCAAATTAGGTTCTGCTAGAAAAGTAAGTAATAATAATCTTTATATTCTCTTTTTATGGCAACTTCGGTAGTTCAGGTTATGATAAGTCGAATTAGGTTCTGCTAGAAAAGTAAGTAATAATAATTGTGTGTATGTCTAGTAATAGTACCTCTGCCAACTCTCTTGTTTACGATAGGCTTCTCCGATATTTTCGATTTTCGTTATTTTTTAACAATCGAAACTCAGAAACAATCTCCACCTATATATATATTATATATATATATATATATATATATATATATATATATATATATATATATATATATATATATATATATATATATATATATATATATATATATATATATATATATATATATATATATATATATATATGAGAAATTTACTGATTTCTAGGAAATCTTATTTTTATAATGAAGGCATAAACTGCAATCAAAATTTTCAACATTTCTTTTCCTTTTTTATTTTAATATTTTCAAATGTTTCGGATTTAATGTTATTGTATTTTCTCTTTTTAACCAACCACCAAAATTAATTTATATGTTATTCTGTCATTTTAAATGTTCAGTTTTTGAAATTCTTCTGGATCGATAGAAGGTGCAAGTTCTTGTTTAGTTTTTCTGTTATGATTTTGAGTGCATATGTAATTTTTTCATCTTTTTAAATTTTTACTTGAATTGATTTTGTTTATTTAGTTTCTAATTTTTTAATTGTATAATTTTTTGAAAAAAATTTTTATTGTAATTTTAACAGTTTTTTCGAATTCTTTAATTGTTAGTTTTTTTTTTTTTAATCATTTTTTAGATAGTCACTGAGGATGGATTTAGATAATCCGAAACGTTTGAAAATATTAAAATAAAAAAGGAAAAGAAATGTTGAAAATTTTGATTGCAGTTTATGCCTTCATTATATATATATATATATATATATATATATATATATATATATATATATATATATATATATATATATATATATATATATATATATATATATATATATATATATATATATATATATATATATATATATATATATATATATATATATATATATATACTGTATATAAAATTAAAATAAACTAATTTAAAAATTAGCGATATCCTTTAATATTGTTATGAATAAATTTCCTTATTATTCAATTACAACATGTATACCTTTACTACTAACCTAACCTAATCTAATATAACCTACCTAACATAACCTAACCAAATCTAATATAACCTACCTAACATAACCTAACCTACCTAATTTAATGTAATCTTACCTACCTAACAACGTAATCTTTTCAACCTTCCCAACCTAAGCAAAACGTTTGTCTCTCTCTCTAATATATATATATATATATATATATATATATATATATATATATATATATATATATATATATATATATATATATATATATATATATATATAATAATAATAATAATAATAATAATAATAATAAAAAATAATAAAATGATATAACTAAAATAAATATAAAATTTAAATCTTTTTAAATTAAACTTTCTAAGCTTCACATTATATATATGGGTCAATCCATTTTTTTGTACCGCTGATGGTCGCTCGATAATTTTTTAAAGCTTTTATATTTTGCATGGCGTTAATGTTATCCCTGGAAAGTTCAAAACCACCATTCGTTTTTGTAGATTTACTCTGGTTGTAACAGGGTGAGCCAAAATGTTTGACCAGGTGGAGCCAAATTTATCACTTAATAGAGGCTAACATTTTAAGTCATATCTCCATATTGGTAATTCTTATATCAAATTTCATAGAGATTGATTTGTTAGGGATACTTTAAGGTACATTTGGCCTTTCCTGTTTTTTTTTGTGAAAATAATATTTCACCATGAAAATGAATCCGAAAAATTGTGTTAAAAATCGAAGAAATTTCCATTTTCGTGGGTGTATTATTAAAAGGAAATAATTTAACGATATAAAATTTTGTGTGATGATACATACTAAAGTATGGTTTAACTTAAATCTTATTTGAAGTTGGGTAAATATTTTTAAAACAATTTACAGGGTGTTCAAAAATCAATTTTTCGGAAAAATTGGTAACTTTGAACCTTAATATCTCTGGTGGGGTAAGTGCTAAAAATCTGAAATTTTCACACATTATACTACTTTTTTTTTTTTCTTATTTTTTTTATTTTTTTTAACTTTACAGGCTTAATTTTAATTATAGTAATTTTATATATGATAAAAAGAATTTAATCAACTTTGACCTAAAATGGCAAATTGGGAAGAGATAATCGCCTAAAGAAATATCTGGACTCTGTTGAACAGTAATAATAATATATATATATATATATATATATATATATATATATATATATATATATATATATATATATATATATATATATATATATATATATATATATATATATATAAATATATTGATTAATTAATTAATTTACCACCACTCGCTGGCTGAGTCCTTTTCTAAGAAGAAGCAGAAATATAAAATAAAAGAAACCAAATTCAGCAGGAAAAAACATGATGGCAGAGAGTTCCACAGAACAGAAGTGGCTGGAAAGGAGGCATCACAATGAACAATCCTGGGGTTTAATATATTCAATAAAAATTCATGTGAAAGCATGGCACCCCTTGTGCTACAAGGGTGACACAATGGTGGTGGAATGCGAGAGGTCAATTCTCTTGAGCAACTGTCGCTGTAGTACCTATAGAAAAAGAGAGAGTGTTCCAACATAACATTGCAGAGACAGAGGATCAAGTAAGTTTGAAAGTAGTGGACAGTTTATTAATCTTTTAGCCTTAGACTCAACCTTATCCAAAAGAAGGGGAAACTGGAGTACTACCAGATGTGAGAACAGTTCTCCATACAAGGGTGGATAAGACCCTTATATAATTAGAGTAACTGTTCGGAAGAAAAAAATTCCCACAGTCTAAACAGTATTCCCAGCTTCATAGAGGCCAACTTAGCAACTAATGTGATATGTAGTTTCCAAAACAATTTATTGTTTATGTTTAGACCAAGAATGTTAATGTTATTTACAAGTGAGACAGAGCTATCAAAGAAGATATGAAAGTTGGGAGATGTTTTTGAGAGGGAGATGTGAAGTTGAGTTTTAAAGAGTTGAATTTCGCAAGGTTGCTATGACCCTACTTAGAAATCCATCCAGATGGTGAGAATAGAATCAGAAAGTTGAAGATGAGAAGCACCTCTAGAAGCAAAAGAGGGAGCAGATTTGAAATGAGTAGAAGAATTAAGAGTTGAGTCATTAGCATAAAAGTGAACGGAGTTAGAAGTGTAGTTGAGAAGATCGTTAATGAAAAGTAAGAATAAAGTTGAAGAAAGATTAGAACCCTGAGGAACACCACAATTGACAGAAAAGGAGGAAGAGGTCGCTCCATCAACAAGTACCGATATTTAATGATCTGAGAGAAAACCAGACAATTAAGCAAATAGGAGGAGGAAATCCAAAGGAAAGGAGCATGGTGAGTAATGAATCATGCCACACTTGGTCAAAAGTTTTGGAAATGTAAAGAGACATCACGCAAGAGAAGAAGATCATAAATCAGTAAGATGGGAAAATGTCTCTAGTAGATCTTCCTGACATAGTTCTCATTTATAATTCTCAGGATCCGATGAACCTGACTATGTGAATTCATAGATGATGACATGGGATACGTGAGAAGAGAAGTAGTAGGAGGAGGGGAGCCAGGATCGTTCAAGGTTGAATTGGAGGAAAAAATGAGTCCAAATAGATTTGAGTTTTGAAAAGGGGTATTAGCAACAATAAGAGTAGGAAAGACAGATTTACAGAAGTTGTTAGAGATGATTTTGGCTATAGGCCAGAAATTTTAATCAGGAGAACCAAGGAGGTCAGCGCACCTCCTTTTAGTGAAAGTACGCTTCGCCCATCAAATAATATCCCTTAAATGATTCCAACCTGAATGAAAATTAGCAATCTCTACAAGTTTTCCACGGAAATGACCCCCACCTATTGCGCTGAAACTTTTGTGGCAACTGGTCTGACTTGCGATCTTATTTCTTCGATTTCCCATGGAATGATCCTCTCTTTCGCGGGAGAGGTCCTTCAGAATGTGCTAATTTCATAACTGAAGTGCTTTTCTCAGTCATGGAGGCGTGCATTCCACATTCTTTCCCTTCAACTAAATTTTTTTTTACCTAAATTTGAATAATCAGTCACAAAATTTTGTTTCTTAAGATATAACAATGAATTTGTGACAAGTATGATTACATAAACTTACTTGAAAAAAATATCACATATTTCATTGAACAACATTATTTGGATTTGATGTGACTGTAAATGAAAGAATTTGAAACTGAATCTGAAATCAGCAAGTTTTAGAAATTCGAGTCCGAATCCAGAGTTTTAGAATTATCGAATCCAAATTCACAAAAAAACCTTCGAATCTGGATTCAGATTTTCTCATATATGTATATTAGTGATGGATCGGATGTCATTTTTCCTAATTTGCGGATGCGGATGCGGATGTTGAATTTTCGAAAGTGCGGATGCGGATGTTGAATTTTCGAAAAGTGCGGATTCGGATGTTGAATTTTCGAAAGTGTGAATGCGGATGTTGAATTTTCGAAAGTACACCTTCCTAGTGTTAATTTTGATGAGGATGCGGATTTTAATTTTGATACGGATGCTGATGTTAATATATAATTTCACATCGGATCTAAGAAATAGACGAAATAGTTTACCAAGGAAGGGTGCAAGCTCTGAAGCATAAGTTTTGAGAACTACAGGAAGGATACCATTAGGACCGTACGCCTTCCTAGTGTTAAGTTTTGAGGGAGCAGAAAAGACGTCTTTAGAATATATATATATATATATATATATATATATATATATATATATATATATATATATATATATATATATATATATATATATATATATATATATATATATATATATATATATATAGTGATGGATCGGATGTCATATTTTCTAATTTGCGGATGCGGATGTCGAATTTTCGAAAGTGCGGATGCGGATGTTGAATTTTCGAAAGTGCGGAGGCGGATGTTGAATTTTCGAAAGTGCGGATGCGGATGTTAAATTTTCGAAAATGCGGATGCGGATGTTAATTTTTTATGAGGATTGCCATCATATATATATATATATATATATATATATATATATATATATATATATATATATATATATATATATATATATATATATATATATATATATATATATATATATATATATATATATATATATATATATATATATATATATATATTATATATATATATATATATATATATATATATATATATATATATATATATATATATATATATATATATATATATATATATATATATATAAGCAGTGGAAAAACTGGGATCAGTAAATGATAGAGATGGTTGTCAAAGCTCAAGATCAGGAAGGGATGATAGAGATTGGCAAAACCCAAGAGAACCACAGGTAAAAATTATTATCATCATTATTATTATTATTATTATTATTATTATTATATTATTATTATTATTTTATTATTATTATTATTCCTATTATTATTTTTTTTGCTTTCTTCCCTCTCTTATTTTAGGTTTATTATTGATTGAGCTATTGGTACATGGTTTAGACTTTTCTTTATTATTTTTTGTTTTTAAGTTTAAGTTAATAATATATATATATATATATATATATATATATATATATATATATATATATATATATATATATATATATATATATATATATATATATATATATATATATATATATATATAGTTTTTTAATTCTTTCATTTTTTAAAAAAATTTTCTTTTCTTTATCGTGAAATAAGAAAAACGAAGGAAAATAAGATTTATCATTATTATTATTATTTGGTGATTTTATGTCTACTTTGTTTTCATATTTAGGTTTGCATTTCAGTTCCAATTCTCTAAAAAAATTTCTTGTAATCTCCATATGTTAATTTCGTTAATATAATTCTGAAGAACAAGAACAATTTACAAAGTAAGAAGCGTATTGGTATTTTTCTTTCCTGATCATTTTCATCTTAAACCTCTGATTAAATTATTGGTTCTTACAAATTAAAGTAATGAATTATTTTAAACAAAAATTAAAAATTATAAAATTATTAAGAGGTATTTCATATTAAATGTAAGTGTACGCTAAAGTTTGTTAAAGTCTAATTACTGTACATTAAACTTGATGTTAAAGTGTAGTTTTCAGTTTTGAACATAGAAAGTTTTGGCTATTTTCAGTTTCTGTGCTTCACATGAGTAGTATTGATTGCTAAATTATTGAGATGTACTCATATATAGTTGCTTTCCTTTACGCAGTATAGAAATTCTTATAAATTTTACTGGGCCTTAAACAATGTTGGAATGCCCTATTTTTCAATGTTAATGTGTGACCAGTATGCGTCACCGTACAGTCAGAATCAAGACATGCAGATTGGTACACTATTTGGTGGTTAGCTGAAAGGACATCGCTCGTAGGAAAGCTTTCTGGTTTTATGTTATAGTTTAACTATGATTTTCGACTTGGTGGTAGATTTTTATATATATACTTCTACTGCATAGACATTTTTTACTCGTATTAAAATGTATTGCATTTGACATTTATTTAAAATTTAATGTTTTCATCTTTATTTTGTTTTTTTCTTGATTTTTATAGAGTTTGGTGAGAGTTTTGTTCATTAGTTTTTCTGTTGTTGATAACTTGTGGTTACAGTCGATTAAATTCTGTTTGATCCTATAATTAACCTTCATATCAAATGATTCTCAATCAGAGCACAATTTAAAAGCTCTCTATATAAGGGTTTTAGCAATTGAATTTTTTATATATTTCTTTGGAGTAGGAGTTGCAATTAAGGTAAAGGTCATCATCATTTGGCTTAAGATGTATCCATGTTGAAAGGGGTTTCATCATCATTAATTTTGATTTTTATATTCCAAAGAGTTTATTTAGTGACGTTTCAGAAGTAAATTCGAAGCAAGAAAAGTCACGTTAAGCAGTTGATGAATTGAAGAATGTCAACACAGTTCCTAAATATAGTAAGGGTTTTATCTCACATAAAAATCAGGGTTGAATGTGTTATTTTCCTACCAAGATTTTATTTTCCAGTTTCGATATGTAAAAGTCTGTGAAGGTAGGACCGAGAGGTGAATCTATGGAAACAGCATCTTATTGTTGGTAGAGACTGTTTTGAAATTTGAAATGAGTTTCTGTGCAGTTTAGTAGTAGGCTCCACATGTGGTTTTCGAATATCAGGGGAGGAGGTTATTTTAATGTTAATTTTGTTTAATTTTTTTCCTATCGTCTCATTGACAGAATGCTAGTAAATAATGATTCAACATTTAGAGAAGCAAGCATACTAGTGCTTTTAGGTTTTAAATTAGATAGTTTACATAATGTTTAATTATTAGTAGTTTACATAGGGTTTCATTATTAGATTTAACCATAAGGGTGTTAAGTAAGGACGAATTATAATAATAAGTGTTGTGGAATATCATGAACAGGAACGGAGAGGTGAACGTTTCATTTTATGTATTTTAGGTGGTCCACAGATATCCCTCATTATAGTAACCAGTTGTTTTAATTTTGTTAGAAATGTTATTGTTCCTGATTTCATGTGCTATTTTGTTTGTTTTATTTTTAATGATATTATTATTATTATTAATATTTTTTTTCATAGTTTCCAACGTAACTACTTGGTGGTGTCAGTTACAAATCCAGAATGATCAAGTAATTGTAATAATACAAACTGCTCAAGAAATTTCATTGTCCCAGGTTGTTTGCAACCCTTAATGAAACTTCCTATGTACTATTCTCTAATTGTTTCATGAGTTAATTTATTGCTTTTATCCATGCTAATTCCCTTTTCCTTTACATCTCTTTTTCTCCAAGCTACCAATTGGGTTTGCTCTTTGCTCTATTGCTTATCACTTTGGACATAAAAACGTTTTTATCCAATATTTTGTTGTCTATTTTAAGCATGTGCTCGTCCTTATCATCTCAGTTCCCCATTTTTTGCCATTTCCACTAAATATCTAACAGCACTTACATTGAATTTGGGCTTTTATCACATCCATTCTCTTTGCCTCACAAGTGTCTTGTAAGTATCTTCATTTCCAAAACTTCAGCCCTTTTTTTCTTCTTAGAATTTAAGGCCCAAATCTCTCATCCATAGAGAGCAAGTATACACTAATAACAATTCAATTTTTCCTAGATATGTTTCCCTTTTCTTGTATTTCTCTAAGATTACTTTAACACTTTTTCACCATTCTACAACCTAATGACCATTCTCTTCGTTCTTCGGAAACTTCCAATAATTGTCAATAAGTACTCAAAGACTAGTTTCTGTTAATCTTTCTCCATTCACCTTTGACATTCGCACTAATTTCCATAACTTTATTTTTTTGCAGAGTTAATTTGTAGTCCTTTCCCTTGCTACACTCGTACAAACTCAAACACCAAATAACGCAGTTTTTCTTCCGAATCAGCCACTAACACAGTATCATCAGCAAATACTGTAATAAAATGCTGATCTCCCAATTACCTTGATGTACATATGTATCAACTCCTTCCCCAGTTTTGTTCCAGTCCACAATTTTTATAAAGACATTAATCATTGAGACAACACAACCTTGTCTCAGACGTGCCGTGCTACTGCTTTAAATAACTCCCCTTCCCTCCTAATTTTAATGCATGTTCCTCTAAAATGCTTTTTTAATCGCATTTAACATTCCGTTTATCCCATAACTTTCCATTACTCTTTCCAAGCATGTTCAAGTAAACACATGACCCACACATTTTCGACCAACTCTAGAACCAAAGTGTTCTTCTCCAGTCTGTTTATCCATAATATTTTTAATATTTTCATTAACTTTTGTTCAAATCCTTTACTTACTACACTTGGTAAATTTACTCTTATGTAATTAGAGCAGTCCTTTTTGTTGCTTTTACCCTTATAAATTGGAACAAGGCAGGAGTCTTACCAATCTTGTAGATCAGCCACTAAGTGACAATTTTATCATTTTTTTTCTTCTCCAAGTTCGACTCTTATAATAGAATGTTATAATGTTATCCAACTAACTTGCTGGGGTCCTTCCTTTCAGAACTGAATGCTGTTCCTTATTGGCAAAGTGGCCTTTTTAACTCCCTTGATATAGTCCAGATGTCACTTAACATTGCTCCCCGGATCATAAGTCTTTCTCTTATGGTTCATGCCCAGCCGGCATCCGTGCATTGCCTCCTGGTGCCAACTAGTTTTTCCTATTACCTCCACTCTTGCCTGTAGCCATCCATCCCTCAGGTGTACTGCACCGACTTCCACCTGGAAAGCTTTTTTGTTCTATCCATTACCAATTTTGCCACTCTTTCAAACGGCCGGGCCTTACCTTTCTAAAAGCTGCCTTTGACTCAAAAACTCATGGTAACGATGTAGTCACCAGTAGGAACCTACCGGGGCCGCCGGGATTGCTTAAAATTTGTAAAGAGGTAAACACTGAAATTTTAGGCTAAGAAAATTACTTAATTACAAGGAAGGAGTAGAATAGTCAACATTCACTTAAATTAATGATTATATGCATTTTTCATAAATTTTTTTTTTAGAAAATTACAGATTTTGTACAATAAAAGTTTGAAAACTACAAAAAAAATTGATTTTTCCCCATCCCTATTCACAGTAGTTATTCAACAGGTTTACTTAGGTAACTTATTAAACTTTAAAAAAATGTAAGATTTAAAATAATCAATATAACCTGTATTTATACATATCATTATTTTTATTCCTGTGTATCAAATTTGTATAATTTAGCTACATTATTTCAAAATTATTTTGTTTACACTTTCATTCACTATGGTTAAAAGATCAGCTTCAGCAGTATGGAAGTACTTTACAATGGTTCAGGATAGGCTCGAAATAGCTAAATGTAACATCTGTAGCCAGGAAATTATAAGAGGACATCGGGTGCCACAAGTAAAAATTCTTCAATCAAATCTTTATAGGAGCATCTAAAATCAAAACACAAAGATGAACATTTACCAGCAGAAGAGGAGCAGTCAAAAGAAAAAGAAAATATTGAAAAAGCAGAAGAAAAATCATAATTTTCTTATATTTTGCTTGATTTAATCCATCATTAAGAAGTATAATTTGCAATTTGAACCCCGGTTTTCTCTGATTATTAGCGGGGCCGGGGCCCCGGTCGGTCCAGAGTCACCCCTTTTACAGTAGGACCCACTTGTTGACGTTGCAGTTTTTTTGTCCAAAATTCCCCTAAAATGAATGGACATGCTTAAAAGTTTATTTCAATTTGAAATGTTATTAACAACTAGAAATCATTTTCCTGAATAGTTTACAAAGTTATTCTTCAAGAAATGAAGCATGTTAATAAAATATATATATATATATATATATATATATATATATATATATATATATATATATATATATATATATATATATATATATATATATATATATATATATATATATATATATATATATATATATATATATATATATATATATATATATATATATATATATATAAATGAAAAAAGTTACATATAATGTACAAGAGGAAAAAACTTAAAAAGTAGTGTTTTATACATATAATCATATATGTCATTGGGAATATTTCCTTCTTAATGTTTGTTTCTTATAGTCTGTGAAAATCCCTATATGTTTTTGAATACAACTCAACAAATACTCCTTCTGTTGCTCATCTTTAGTAAAACGTCCATAAAAGTCCTGCATCAGCTTTACCGCTCTTTCCGGTACTTTGAGGGACCCAACAATCCGCTTAGCGATTGCAAATGAGATTCCGTTTCCATGTAGGAGGGCATTCTTTCAGGAAATCGGTGCTTATTTTCGATCTAGAAAACGGGTTCATGCCGGCTTTTGTTGTAAATTCATCCACGGTTTTTTCCTTAATAGTAATAATAAAAATAATAATAATAATAATAATAATAAAACAATTAGAGTAAATCTACTAACAAAAGAATTTATAATCTCTTCTACCAGGTGGAGCAATATACCTTTTTGTATTGTTTTGACAATAGTTATTTAAATTTTGCATAATCTTCATTTTGGTTTCAGCAGTTACATTGTTATCAAATAGCGATAAAGTTGACTCTCCTCTTTTAGTACCACAAATGCTGTCTAAATTTGTTCAGAGTTGCTTCAGATATAATTGGATCAATAATTTTGAATTCTTTTAATGATTTTAAAAAGCACAAATCTTGATTTGGTGCTGCTTCCACTGAATTGCATGTATACTATTGTTTTATGTAAACTTTCACAATAAATATACAAAGAAATTGTAGGAACTTCGTATCTTCATTACATAACTGAAGTTCATGTCTTAACTAATACATTATTAAAGAATAAATTGTGGAAGCCGTCCAACGAACTGGAGGATGAATTTTTAAGTTCTGAGCCAAATCTCCACCCAAAAATATTATGCATAACTCAATAAACTAAGCTCAAGGTAATCACTTCGTAATGACTTCTTTTTAAATTCCTTACTAAGAAAGTTTAGCACTTCGATCATCTCCCTTTCTTTGGAAAAAAGTTTTCAAGAGATCTTGATCTACGAGATAATTATTTATACTCGTATTAATGTGCTTCCATTTGTTTCGGAATGATTTAAAAAATTGTATTTCAGGACTGTTTGTTTCTTGTGGTATTTTGCATTCAAATGTGGTGTAAAACTTTCATGTATATGATGGCAGCATGGAAAGTACATTGTATCTGTTTAACATTTGTTCAGTAAGTACAATGGCTCCCATTGATATGACCAGCATTCGATGCAGTTGTGTCGCTACAAAGAATTTGAACCTTGTCTTCAATTTCCCAGTTTGTTATTGCTTTCATTACAACTTAAATTACTCTCTCATTTTCAGCATACATAATAACATCTGGAAATTTTTCTTCTTTTGAGTCTTGGACATTTAAGGAAGGTTAAAGTTTACCATCCCAGTAAAGTGTAACATAATTTTGAATTACTTTCTTGAAACGTGGATTTAATTTCTTTAGCACGATTCTTTCGTAGGTTTTGCCGAGCTCGTTGAAAGGTCGATTATAGAAAACTCATTAATATCGTGTCCTAGGGCTTCTTCGACTGTTGCCTGAAGGATATAAACATCATCTCTTATGTTAAAGTTGCATCTGTTTAATACAGTCGCTAACTTCGGTTTCATGATGTCTTTAGTTCCTCATCTTTCCGCACTTTCTTCTGATGCATTCAATATTGGTTTTAAAACAAAATCTTCATTACTGCTTTCAATGAACTGGAGATGATCGAATCTGTATCATCTACTCCGGAGGATTGGAGAGCAGATATGATAGATGAAGTTGCTTGATTTTATTCTCATTTTTTCTCCTGCTCTTGCTCTCCCTCTTCCTCTTTCTTTCGCTTGCTCTTCTTTTTTAAAAGATTTTTATCAATACCACTTAAACAACCTGTTCGTCCTGGTTCCCTCTGTCGAATCATGAAAATCTTCTTTTCAATTGTAATCATTTGAAGAGCATTTGCATGGACTATATCAAAGAGGTTATCCAAGTTATTTTCAATATTTTATTCACGTCTTAATGTCTGAAGATTTTCAATTTTTTGTAGGTTTCTCCAGGTAGAAAGAAAGTTCAGCAATTGTTTTATGCTATCGGGAAGAGATCTTGTCGGAATCCTTGCTTTTTCCATTATATTTCACATTCGCACTTTCACGGAGTGTAAAACTACCCTCTCGCATATTATAGAGTAAGACGGATAATACTTGTCGATTAGATTGTAGTTTAGTTCCAGTTATTTGGCGGTTCATACGTCCAACTAACAACACGTGTGTATCATCATTTCGCAGTTTATGAGACATAATTAAGAATAATGTAGAGTCACGGAATCAAATGTATCCTCCTAATATAACTGACAATAAGACACTGAGGATAAACGTTAGAGCAGTACAAAAATATGAGTAAACAAATGTGAATTGACAACTCAGGTCGGCAATGGTTGACAATCTCCGGTAATGCTAAAATTAAACAGAACAATCTTTTAGATGCAAGAGATCAAAAAATAGACCGTATGCGTTCAAACATTTTGATTATAAAAAGTAAGGGTGACACCCTAATATATATATATATATATATATATATATATATATATATATATATATATATATATATATATATATATATATATATATATATATATATATATATATATATATATATATATATATATATTATATATATAGATTATTAGAAATTACCGCAATTTAGGTTTTATTCTTTCTTAATCCCTTGTTGAGCCTGAGATTACGTTCGACTATTAAAGTTTTTTTTTTTATTTTAATTTTTGCATTGAACAATTATTTATTAATAGATGTTAATCAAGACACAATGAATAGTTGAGCTTTCGTGCTCTTAACAGTTCTGAAGAGGTGACTCTGTTAAGAGCACGAAAGCTCAACTATTCATTGTGTCTTGATTAACATCTATTAATAAATAATTGTTCAATGCAAAAATTAAAATAAAAAAAAAAAAAAAAAAAAAAAAAAAAAAAAAAAAAAAAAAAAAAAAAAAAAAAAAAAAAAAAAAAATATATATATATATATATATATATATATATATATATATATATATATATATATATATATATATATATATATATATATATATATATATATATATATATATATATATATATATATATATATATATATATATATATATATATATATATATATATATATATATATATATATATATATATATATATATATATATATATATATATATATATATATATTATTTATTATTTATATATTATATATTATCAGAATTATTTTAACGTTTTCAAAAATTTAAGATGAAAAATCCCAACAATAAAAGGAACTTTAAAAAGAATTTCAATGGTGGAGGTAGGATAGAGGTAGAGGTGGAGGTAGGGGGAGGTGGAAGTGGTGGCTTTGGATCATCAAGATCATATTCTCCCACTTCAACCTTATCTTCAGGTGACTCCAAAAGGTTTTATGACAATCGAAATGAGCGCGGTAGTTTTAGAGGCTCAAGGAGTGTTTGTAGTATCGCATCCGACTCGGAAAGTGTTACTTCAGACAACAGTGATTTTTCAGGTTTTAACTCGAGAGGCAAACAACCAAAATTCGAGTTAACAGCACCAAATTTAGCAAGGCGTCTTTCAGAATGTGATCAACTAGAAGCAACATTGCTACAGTTATTTGATAAGTTTCAATTTCATTATAAACATACAAAACAAATAGCTCTAAGAAATAGTACCACATTTGAAGTAGATGGAGAAGTTGTTCGATTAAGACCTAAAGTGGAACTTTGTTCCTCTCATTCTGATCTTGAAGGGTGTCAAAACCCAGAGACATGTGATTCCATTCATATTTGTCCAAAATATGTAGCCGGTAATTGTAAAGATGATGACTGTATATTTGGACATGTATGGCTCACCAACCATAACAAAATAGTTTTGCGTAAATTTAATTTAAATTTTATTCCCATACAAAAATTATTTTTCCTCTTCCAAACAGTTATTCTTAGTTCAGTGGCTGACATAGAATTGAATGTATGTGAGAGATATAATCTAGGAGACTGTACAACCGAAGATTGCTCATATCTGCATTTATGTATAAAATTTTTGGCACGGTGTTGCTCAGAAAGTTGTTCTCTCAACCATACTTTATCCAGTCAGATTCGATGTATATTAAAATCCTACGGAATTAGTTTGAATGAAAGCCCTCGAGATATCTTTATTAAATTAGCTAATATGTCATCAATTAAAGAAAGTCTTAATACATTTTCTTAGTAGAGATGAATCTGATGAGAATGAGGAAGAATATTTGGATACTTCAGATGATGCAAACATTCAGGAGGATAAAAAGGAGAGTCCGAAAAAAACGAAACAAGAATCAAAAGATGATGACCATAACGATTCCAATGATGAAGAGGAACCAATGAAAGATGAAGAACAAGAAGAGGAGAAGGAAAAAGAAGTTCCATTAAAAACAATGTGGTCTCATGACCTGATGGGAGATGTGAAAATTAGTGAAATTTGTTATGAATCAGTTGAAGGTTTTTGTCCCTATGAAGAAAGTGGATGCTGGAGACTTCATTCCACTTATCATTTTTATTGGCAGATAAAGGCTTGTCTTGGAAAAAAAGATGTATGGGTGAATCTCACGGAGGAACAAGTGCTCGCTCTAGAGAAAGCTTTTTGTGATCCATGTACGTCAAAAGTAGATGTACCTATTCTAAATCCTTTAGCAATTAGGGTTTCTGAGAAAGGTCTTTTAATTATTCTGAAAGGGAGAAGCAAATGGGAAGCCAATTTTGATACAATGAAAATAAATTTAGTTGGCAAAAGTGATACTCTTGAGTTACGACGTGTTTGTACAGATAAAACTGCTAAAGAAACGCCTGAACCATGTGTTTTTAAATGGTATTTCATAGATAAACATGGAAAGTGGATTGAGTATGGTAATATAGATTCAACAGGAGAAGAGAAGTTGAAATGTAATATAGATTCAGATTTTATTGAAAATGAGTATGTTAAAAATCCTTTAGGAACTATCACATTCAAAAGCCAATCATTTAGCTACATATTAGATTTGGCTACAATGACTCAGAAAAATCAGGAAACTAATGTTGTAAGGGCAGTAAGAAGACGTCCTCAAATTCATTTCAAAGAGAAAAAAGTTGAAACAGATCTTCCATCTAACTGGGAACCAATGCAACCTGAAGAGCGTTGTAGGAAGGGTAACGTTACAACCTTCGTCTGATGAATATAAAAAAATAGATAACTTTGTTCAAACTCGAGCGAATGGTAACGTGTACAATATTCTTAAAATAGAAAGAGTCCAGAATCCTTACGTATATAGGGCCTTTCAGAATAAAGTTCAGGAAATGAAGGTAACATATAAAAATGAAGGCGACAATTGACATACAACAACTCTTTCCACGGAACTGGGCCCGATATTGTACCCAAAATATGTGATGAAAATTTTGATTGGCGATTGCATGGATCAAGTACTGGTCAGCTGTATGGAAGAGGAACTTACTTTGCTATGCATTCGTCTTATTCTATCAGTTATGCGAAGCAAGATGCTAATGGACATAGATTTATGTTTGTGGCAAAAGTTGCTGTAGGAACTACAACACAAGGAAACTCTGGTATTACTAGACCACCAATCAATACCCAATATAATCTCCCTTATGATTCAACTGTTGACAATGTTGGCAACCCAACAATAATAGTCAAGTATGATAAGCAAGAATACTTCCCGGAATATATTATAACATTTGGATAATTCTATTCCGGATTTCAATTAAAAAGTCAAGTTATTACTTGGAATATGGGCTCAAATGATTTATGAAAGTAATTTCAAGCTTTTATGAATTAATATATATATATATATATATATATATTATATATATATATATATATATATATATATATATATATATATATATATATATATATATATATATATATTTATATATATATATATATATATATATATATATATATATATATATATATATATATATATATATATATATATATTATATATATATATATATTATATATTATTATATATATATATATATATATATATATATATTATATATATATATATATATATATATATATATATATATATATATATATATATATATATATATATATATATATATATTATTTATATTATATTATCTTGGGATTTTGCATTTTTTTACTTCATTCAGAAAGCATTGTGATAAGATATTATAAGGCTTATATCAGTATTATATTTAGATTTGCTGCCTTGTTGACCAATTTTATATTAAAATATACAATAAATAGTGTTCTTTTATTTGCTTAATTTTCAATTATTTTAATGTACAAATACTTTGTGGAATATTATTTAATTATTATAAATAAACTTCTTTTGTTTATAAAAGGCGTCAACTCCCTCGATGAACATGTCCACTTTATAAGGAGGTACAGATTTTTTCTCTATGGATATCTGTGAAGTGGTACGTTTCTTCTGTATCTCTCTTTTTTATTTATTTATTTAATTATATCCTTATGATTTCTCCATTTTCCCGTTTTACTAGTTGCATTACTCGCTCCTCCTACGTAAATCTCTTTTCTTTCGGTTTCTTTTTCTTTTTTTTTTCTTCCTCCCTTCCCTCACCTGACCTTTGCGCTCTGTTGGGTATCTGTTTCTGTATGAGTCTGAGTCCGACCCTTCTCACCCTCGCAGGTGGGGTATATATAGGCTAACCACCGCAGGAGGCTGTCTTAATCTTTGGCTCCGCGTAGCGTGCTATTTGGTTCATAGGAGGGATCTGGCACAATTTCGGGAGCTTCCGAAACCACATCTGCAGCTCATCCTTTTGGACTTTCTTTCTATGAAGGATGAATTGGGTTCTTTTCTCTGACTTGTGATTAGCATGTTGCCCATCCCTTTCTATATATTTCCAGCTTTTTAGCCCTGTAGTTTTATGTTTTTTTTTTTAATGGTGACATAGTGTGTTGTCAATTTATTTATGAATCACTCGCAAAAGGAAAACTCATCTTAAGAAAAATACATTTCTCGTCAGGGCCCCACCTAACTCAATCCTGGATGTTCCTAGGCCGCAAGCTAACAGTGCCTTTGATTCTCTGATTGACGAAATGATCCAATGTTACCACGTCTAATATCTGGACATAAGAATGTCTCTGACAACGACTCGCGGGCCGAAACCCAAACTGAAATATTTTGCCCATCAAACTAATATGCTTTCACTCTCGGATCTACCACAAGGTATCCCTGGGTGAGCCGCAAATCATCTATTTCTAACTCTGCTCTCCCACTTCCCAACTAGTCATGTCACCCAGCCCTCTTCTTCTTAGTGAGGCCCTTGAGAATGCCCTTACCACGTCTTGTCCCCCCGATGAGTTCTCTTAGTGCGAGTCACATCGTAGAGTCAAAAACTGTACGCTCTTCACGGCTTTTGCATCTTTAGACCATACCCATTGTTTCATGCTGTTCGAAACATCCCTGAAATAAAGTTTGACGACCTAATTGATCTAAAGGTACAAATTAAGGTTGGACGACTTGCATGTGAATGAAGTGTAAAGATTTCCCAACACAACAAGCTCCTAACCAGCCTTGCTCTCTACTACATGTTTTGTGTTCCGTTCCCACCTACCAAAATGAAAATTGGTTGCATCATCAACACTGTCCGTACACACTTACCACGCCTTAGACAATGTTTCATAATGTCAAAAATGTGGACATCCACGAAAGTACTTGCTTTATCAACTAGACAAAGTGGCCACGTTACGACTGTCTCCAGTATACCTCTTGTGACAATCTCTCCTGCTTCCTCAATTGCAAAGGGCCTCGTCTAGCCTACTGGTCCATTGCCCTTCGCATGCTTTAGAAATTTAAATTCTCGAGATTTGCTCATTGCAAAAGTTAGAATGGTGAGAACGATGCATCGAGTCAAAGCAAGACGACTACCCTTCGGCTATTACAGAAAAAACATTAAATAACTAAGCATTTAAGCTAGAAAATAAACTTAAAAAATTAATTTAATTTTAAGGAAAATAGAAGGATTTTAATACTCGCTTAAGTTTTACAATTTTACTTTTTAAAAAAAAAATATTAAAAAATTTTTTTTTTTTTTTTTTTTTTAGTTAAAAAAAAAAAAAAAAGGCAAATTTAGGATAAATGATCTATTGCTGGCTTTTCTTCCGTTTTCTGTTTCTTATATCCTACAAATATAATTGAGTCGAGTCTTCTGAAATAAACATTATATAAGCTTTATTAGCTCTTACTTATGAAATAAAATTTGATTTAATAAATCTAATTTTAATAAATTTATACTAAAACATAATTAAAATTGAAATATATAATATATTTCTCTACTCTCAAAATATTCATAAAGGAATATACAAGGGCATTTTGCACTTGCTTTATCAGCTAAAGAATTTCAAAATATTCAAAATATTATTCACCCTTATCGTTGTGAGTTTAAAATCCAAAGATTGTTCTTGTTTTCTTCATTAACAAGCTTTGGTCTTGACGCCAACTTCTCTTTTTATTAATTGTATGTTGAATTCGCTCGCCTTAAATTTCGTTCAGTATTAAGCAATTGTGTTTTTCTAAAATTGTTTGAAATTTTATTTTTCAGTTGATTATTTGATAATTAAACTTCACTTACGTGGATTATTAATGGGTTGGTTTTTAATGGTGACAACCAGGCCGTAGCCAGAACAAACTTTGTAAAGGGACAAAACTATAATTTTTTTCCCTATTTACCCATATCTATATACGTATAATAGGAGCAAAACTTGTGTACAATTATTTTTATTTAAATTAAGTATAAGCCTTATCAAAAAATAAATACAATTATGTTCTTAGTTGTCACTGATCTGCTGTACAGATATACAGAGCAATTTTGATTTTGACATACATGGTCATAATGGCTATAAAAGGCATCCTCACTCACCCCTTTCAGACTACATTTATGCTTCAAACACCCTGTATACGGTGTGATTCACATCAATATTTACAAACTTCGACAGATGGAAGGTGACATCAACAGAAACCTAAAGATTCCTATAAGAAATATTTACGTACATCAGTGTCCTATGCAATTTCCAGCTGGGCCCTATGGGCATTATTCTTAAGGTTTTATACCAATGAAACTACTGGAATTTAAAATAGTTTATTATATATATATTTATATAATATATATATATATATAATATATATATATATATATATTAATATATATATATATATATATATATAATATATATATATATATATTATTAATATATATATTATATATAATAATATATATATATATATATATATATATAATTTATATATTTATATATTTATATTATTTATATATATTTATAATATATTATATATATTATATATATTATATATATATTATATTATTATATATATATATATATAAATAAAATATATATATATATAATTTATATAATATATTATATAATATATATAATAATTTATATAAATAATATATAAATTATTATATATAATATATATATTATATATATTTAATATTATATATATATATATATATAATATATATAATATATATATATATATATATATATATATATATTATATAGTTATTTATTTATATATATTTTATATATAATATTATTATATATATTATATATTATATATATATATATATAATATATATATATATATATATATATATATATATATATATATTATATATATATATATAATATATATATATATATATATTATATATATATATATATATATATATATATATATATATATATATATATATAATATATATATATTATATATATAAATAACAAAGAACACAAAGCGTTTCAAAAAGTTTAAAATAAAAAGAAAATTGGAAATTAGAACCGAAAATTGTTAAAATATTTTCGTAGTATCTACGTTGCTCAGCGTGGTAGATCGGTGGAAAGTGACAATATAGTGTTTCATATCCTGGTCGATGAGTTCGTTTCAAGCTGTAAAGATGGAGCAACTTCATTTCCGAGAAATATCAATTTAGTAATATTCTTTTAAGTTTCGTATTTATATATGATACATAGTTGACGGTTAGGTTGTAAATACATTGTATACTTGATGGTTGCGTTAACAGGGAAAATGACCGCTAAAGGAATTAGTTTATAATTTTAAATAGGATTATTTATTGGTTCCAATAAAGTACAATGGTTTTCTTATAAGATAATGCATTGGTTCTTATAAGCTTCATAGGGAATTCTCCTACCTTATAGGAAAGCTTCCTGTGGGGCCTATGAAAAAGACTGATCTTATTATACGACTGGTCCTCATAGGAAATAACATGGGCTCCGACAGGAAACGGGTTCATTGGTCCTATAGGAGCTCATAGGAAATTTAATAGAAACCATTGAATTTTTTTTGCTGGGATCAATCTGTATAATTATTATTAGTTATCTGATTTACAAATTGCTATTTTCCGTAACAAATGAGAAATTATTATAATAATATAGCACAAATGAGAAGAATGGAATAAAAGCTGAACTCATAAAAAAAATTCTAAGTTATTTTTTCTCGATTAACCTTTAGGGAAAATGAACTTATAACTTAGGCATGTAGAGCCTATATGGCTCTCTTAAAACAACTGAAAACGTATCTACTTACTGTTGATTTTTTTTAGAATGGTTTCATGATTTATGTCTTTGTGCGTTTCTCCTCAAACACCATGAAAACTAATTTTGCCATCTTTATTGGGTCATTGAAAGCCTTTGCAATCAATTTCGGAAATTTTTAATTTTTAATCTTAAAGGTACTAGCATCAAATTTGTGAAATGTTCATTATCGATCGAGATGTGCATTTTTAAAAACATTTTAAAATTTTTGTAATATCAATAGTTTTGAAAGTTAACTGGCCTTCCTTTCCTTCGATGCGAGGGTCTAATAACTCGAGATCGATCTAATCCAAACTTTCAAGAACACTGTAGGATACAATATCAAAAAAGTTACTGTGGGGATTTTTGATAGTTATAGGCAAAATCAAAAAAAAATTTTTACAGAATATTTTGACTCACTTTTTTCTAAGGATAAATAAATAAAATAAATAAAAAATAAAAACTATCTAACGATAAATTTTAATATATGGTCTACTTGCAAGTTTGGAATATGTCGGTCAAGCAACAAAAATATTCATAAAAAATAGGGGTTGTAGAGGAATTTTGTATTAATCACAACTCTTCTATTCTTCTTTTTAATGAGAGACTTGTCACCTTACCAATGTAGCCAAACTTGCAGGGGGACTACACAAAGACCGTATCTGAATGTACGTCTCTTTGATGTCTCCAAACAAAAAATTTGTAGCAAAAAATTTTTGGAAAATTTAAAAATATATATTAGTAATTGTTCAGATTTTTGATGTGTATAAAAAAAAAAAAAAAAAAAGCTGTGCTAAAATTTTCGAGAAATTTGAAAAAATCAATCTTTTTTTTTAATTTTATCTACCAACCAAACTTTTATTGTATGGATTTTTTTTATACATTAAAAAAAATCCATACAAAATTTTTTAAATATAGTTTTCCAGCACTGTTTCTAAAAGTTTGAGCTTTATCTATCGTGACAAAAGGGGGGTCAGTGGACCTCCCAAACTACCGATACTACGGAAATTTTAAAGGACTGCAAAATGTGTATCAATTATGAACCAATTCCAGATTTGATACTGGTACCTTTAAAATTAAAAATTTACCAAAAAAAAAAAAAAAAAAAATGTCCGATCCTTCTCATTGATCAAAGCAGAAATCTAATAGAAGACTCCACTGTTAAAGGGTACAAGCTATCAAACTTCGGCAATTTCATTACACATTAATGCGAAACTCGCTTAAGACTATTTATAAAGCAGAGATTTCGTGAAGCTACAAGTGCTTTAGGGTAGTTCCAAATAAATATTTTTTTTCTTCTTGAAAAAGTACGTTTAGAAAATTGTGAATACTCTTCCATTAAAAAAAAGATAAAACATGTCTAATTATAGTTATTTAAATATTTTCTCAATTTCCTTCTATGATCAGGATAAATAAAAATTAATAAATAAGCGACTTTAATGCACATCATAAACTTCAGAATAGAAAATTTAATTTTAAATAAAGTTTACAAGGATTTCAAATGTCAACCAAATATTCATTGTTTAATAATGGTAATTTCTCGTATAATAAAATATATAATTCCATTTTTTAAAAGCTAGTTGAATTATTCATTTTACAACAGGTTTGTAACATAGAGAAACAAGTCTGTTTCAACTTCTTACAAAATATATATATATATATATATATATATATATATATATATATATATATATATATATATATATATATATATATATATATATATATAATATATATATATATATATATAATATATATATATATATATATGCTCTTTCTGCACTTTTGTAACTTTTCTGAACATAGGCTTTCCTACACTGCCTCTTACTATCAATTAACCTTCAAAATTCTACACTTCTAGTGTCCCTGTGCCTCTCTCTCACACACACATTTTACAGGTTTCTAAGCTTCACAAATTTGGTAAACTTCAATCAAGTAATTTTATTAAATTTTTTTTCTTAACTTGTTATTTACATGGCAAATTAACCAAACTTTTATAGTTCCCTTCTCTGATGATGTATTTCTGCAGTTACAAACAAATGAGCAAAGACTCTCTCTGTGCGACATCCACGTGGCGAATTCAGAAATAAAATAAAAAAATGGATACAAACAGTTCACTCTAAATTAAGTATAAAAAAAACTATATTTAATATTATTAACCAAGATACAAAAAGATTCGAAATAGTTATCGACTGGACCTCTCATGTAACTGAGCTAAAACACACATCCTAAGACTAGAAAAAATTTTTTTTCCTTATACATTAAATAACATGAAGTCAATTACTATAGTAATAATAATAGCACAGAAATCAACTGTAGAATTATTTAATTAAAATAGCCATTGTAAATCCTTCGGAGAGTTTTAACTGATTAAGAAATAATTAATATCTCAAGTTATAAAAATAAAAAATACAAAAAAACACAATCATGATGAAAAACAGGTTTTATTTAATTTTTTATACAGTGAAAAATATATTACCCAAAAGTTATAATATACTCTGGATAATATTCTTGTTTATCGTATTTGACGATAATGGTAGGATTAGACACATTATCTACAGTCGAATCAAAAGGCAAATTATATTGAGTATTAATTGGTGGCCTTGCCATACCCGAGTTACCAGTAGTTACTGTACCCACCGCAACTTTGGCGACAAACATAAAACTATGTCCATTTGAATCTGCTCTTGCATACCCACTTGTGAGTATGATGATAAAGTTGAGAAATATGTTCCCCTGCCATAAGACTGACCACTACTGGTTCCGTGTAATCTCCAATCAAAATTTTCATCACAAATTTTTGGCACTGTATCTGGGGCTGTTCCATGGAAAAGCTGTCGTATATTGACACTTGAATCATTTTTGTATGTTACTTTCATTTCCTGAACTTTATTTTGGAAAGCTCTGTAAACATAAGGATTTTGAACTCGTTCTATCTTGAGAATGTTATTTGATGCTCCTTGGGTCTTGGCTAAATTGTCGATTTTTTTATATTCTTCTGAAGAAGGGAGCAAAGTCGCTCTTCGACAACGTTCATCTTGTTGCATAGACTCCCAATGTGATGGTAAGTCGCCACTTATATCGTCATCCGTTTCTTCTTTTAAATGAGGAATTGGTCTTCTTCTGATATTTCTACGTGCATTTGTGTCGAGATTCATTTGAACCATATTTTGCACATCTAATATGTATGTATAAGATTGATTTTGGAATGGAAGTGGAGAATTTGGTCTTGTCTGTAGATGATTTTCTATATCTTTAGAAGAAAGGTTGCACTTTAAATTTTCATTTCCTGTTGAGTCAATATTACCATACTCGATCCAGTTCTTACTTATGTCAGAAAAATACCACTTAAATTTGCAAGGGTCTGGTCTTTTATTTTCTGTAGTCTCTGTACAAAGACGTCTCAATTCGAAGGTAACATTTTTGCTGGTCAAATTTAAAGTCATTGTGTCAAAATCTGCTTCCCATTTGCTTTTACCCTTAAGAATTAACAGGAGGCCTTTATCAAAAGAATGAGAGGCTGAAGGTTCAAGAATAGGTAAGCTAACTTTTGAAAGATTTACGTCACAAAATGCTTTTTCCAAAGCTAATGATTGTTCCACCGTGAGATTAACCCAAGATTGCTTCTTTCCTAACGTTGTTTTGATTTGCCAGTGAAAATGATAAGGGCAATGGAGTCTCCAGCATCCTTTTTCCTCATAAGGGCAATAGTCTTCTACAGAATTATAACATATTTCATCTATAGTAACATCTCCTCTTAATTCACTAGACCAAACAGTCTTAATGGGAAGAGGCTTTTCAACCTTCTTTTCCTCCTCTTTCGGTTTAACAGATAATGCGGAAGGCGTCTCTCCTTTCTTTTTTTCAGAGCTAGTAATTTCTTCAGGCTGTTTTCCAGAGCTTGAATCCTTCTCATTTTGACCAGATTTAAATTTTTCTACAACCTTCTGTATTTTGGGAGATTTAATAATACTGAGAAGAATATCTCTCGGAGTTTCATTCAAAGAAATACCAAACGACTGAAGAATATTTTTTACTTCAGAACTTAATACTTTGTGATTTAGGGAACATTTGCCTGATGAACAGCGACCAACTACAAATTTAATACACAAATGGAGTTTATGGCAATCTGAAATATCACAATTACTTTCATTATACTCTTCGCAAACTTCTAAATCCTTGCTTCCACCTTTGGATGATAAGAAACATCTTGAAAAGGGATGAAAGAACTTTAACATTTAAAAAGTTCAAATGATAATAGGTAAAAACGCGTTTATTATGATCAGTGCACCAGAAAATGACCAAGATAACAATCTCTTTCTCTACAGAGTCCCATAATATAATCGTGACATAAATGAATATTATTACATTCTTCTTTTTGATCACATCCTTTGCCAAGATGAAAGGAACACACTGATACTTTAGGTCTTAAAAGAATAAGTTCTCCATCAACTTCAAATGTACTGTCATTATCAAGAGCAACTTTCCTAATACTGTTATGATCAATTTGTAAACTTTCTAGTAATTGAAGTAATGTAGCCTGAAAATTTTCGAATTCAGACAACACTTTGGCGAGGTTTGAAGGATTTATATTTTCTGTAACAGAATTATTCATACGAGAGACTGACGTCAAATTACTCATTCCATCAGAATCGTAAGAAGAAGAAGCACAACTTCCGAAACTTCGATTTCGACGAATTCTAGCGCCGGAATATCCTGAGCGACATGAATAAAAGGAGCTTGTAGTACTGCCACTGTCTGAAAAGTAGTCATTTTCGTAGCTTCTCCCATTTAAATTTCTAGCGAATTTCTTGCCTCGATTGTAATTACCTTTTCCTCTTTTACGAGGCATTCTGTAACTTCTGGAAGGTCTTTGTCCTCGACTCACATACACAGGCTCTTCCTAATAAATAAATAAAAAATAAATAGAAAAATAAAAATAAAAACAAATAAATGTTTTTTTTTTGTTTTTTTTTTAATTGAAGAGTCCAGTAACTCGGGGACTCAACTACCTTTTGCGGATTCGGATTCAGCTAAATTTAGTCGTCCAACAATAAGTCACATCTACCTAAAATATACAACTTAGTAAAGACCTTTGCACTTATATCAAAATGTTTTCCCAAAGTTAATATTAAATTCAGTGTCTGGATACTTTAATGTAGCAGTTATGCAAAACATATCCAAATTAAATATATTTGTCTAACACTCAACTGGGTGATTAATGCATGGATATTATAGACTGTCAAATAATGAGTTGATAAACCACTATCTATCGTTCTTCATAAAGAAAAATTGCAAAAATAGCAACCTTGTGTGAAGTTTTGATTTATCTGTATGTGTAGAACTGTATCCACACATAAAGATCAGATTTCATGTTAAAAAATAAACAAAAACAATGTAGTTGTAACTATTTTTCTACTTTGCTAATTGAAAGAATGTTAAGATTTAAATTTTTTTTAATTCGTTTCTAGTGCAAATTTCATTAATTTTTCTTAATTAAACAATAATTCACAGGGCCTATACTAAATATTTTCACATTTTCTTTTAAGAGTTAAAAATTATTATTATTATTATTGAAATAATCAATGCTTCTCAGTTTGTTCAAAGACAAATGCAAACTCTTGGGCAGCCTAGAATCACTTTCTTTAACTAATTGCAAAAGGAAACTCTTGAAACACTTACAATCTTTCTATACATAAGATGACTGTATTAGGTTACATTAATATTGAATGTCATTTGGTTTTATGGATGATAATAAATGTTCCCGAATTTTTGAAGAATTTTAATGTTTCAGTCGGGGTCTAATTTTTTGGATATGGAAATAGGATGTTTGAAGGCGTTTCTTTTCTAGGCTGCCCAAGAATTTACATTTGGCTATAAACGACCTAAAAAGCATTGACATCATTATAAGTGAGATAAAGGAAACACAATAGTCATAACCGATATATAAAAAATTAATTGGTTACTTAATGATGCAAGCACGTATCTTGAATTAAATTCTAACCCTCTTAAAAAGTCTCAAACCATTTTTAACATTAATATAAAAGACATCTTGCATAATTATCCTGAAAAGGTTAATCTTTTTTAGGCTTTTATTTGCCAAAATTATCTTACTTTTAAGGCTTACCGAAGTTGCACAAACAACAAATTCCGTTAAGACCTATTGTTTCTAATATAGAATGTAAATAAGTCCCAATTACCTGGATGATGAATTGGATTTTATTAGGAGGAATTTTTTGACACTAAAATATCCAAACCATACAGTAGTAATAAGAGCTTTAAAAGAAGCAAAAAGAAAATATGCTTATAAAAAGAAAGATATAGTGGGAAGAATGTTTTAGTTTATCCAGATAGTTTAAATAGTGGAGTTCTTAATTAAAATATATTCCCCCCCCCAAAAAAAAAAAAAAAAAAAAAAATTAGTCCTGTCCGTAACTTGAACATTAAAAAAAATTTTAAAACTATTTTGAAAGAAAATGAAAATGTAAGAGTTCATTAAAAAAATTTACCCATTGTAATTAAATATATGTGGGTGAATAGACGTAAATATCAGCATTCATATAGTCTTAGAATAGATGATCAAAACTCAGCTCACACAACATAGAAGGACTGAGAATCACTTTTATAAATATAAATAAAATTTCATCAATTGCAAATATCCCGGACAATAATTCGGACTACATTATTGGAGTCATTTATCCTTGATAACACGGATAATATGAATGTCAGTTGGGGAATTTTTTATTTGAACTCAATAAGAAATAATATTTTCGAAAATGTACCTTCATTCTGAAAAGTAATTTTGGCGTTCTCTAATAAAAAAAAATTTTTTTGGGGGGGAATGGTTGCCAGTTTTTCATATCTGTTTCCTTTTGTTGCTGAATTCATTTGAATTCATTCGAATATGGAAGTCTGGACATGGTTTCGAAAGCTAGTAAATGAAACTTCACAGTTGTTAATAATTTTTTAGTTTTTTTAAATGTTTTAACTAGGTTTAGTAAATTAATTTATTTTTTAAAAATGTTGTTTTTAAATATTTTTTGGATTTCTTTTCGCTCGTGTGCGTATAATATATATATATATTATATATATATATATATATATATATATATATATATATATATATATATATATATATATATATATATATCGGTTCGGTATATCGGCATATATATATATATATATATATCGGTATATATCGGATATATATATATATATATATATATATATATAATATATATATATATATATATATATATATATATATATATATATATATAATATATTGTACTTGAAATAAGTTAAAGTAATATACAAATGTTAATTACCCCCTCAAAAAAAGTAGGAGAAAATATTAATATTTAATAAAATAAATTTAAACAATAAACTAAATTAAATAAAATTAAAAAAAAAAAAATTAATAAAAATATATATATATATATATATATATATATATATATATATATATATATATATATATATATATATATTATATATATATATATATATATATATATATATATATATATATATATATAATATATATATATATATATATTTAGAAGGGAGATGAAAGAAGATGGTTGGATGAATGAAAGGGTGAAAATTATACTTTGAGTTGAAAAAATCGAGGAATAGCAATGGAAACAAATTCTCTGTGAAGCAAAATCTTCCACACAACTGAAAAGTTTAGAGGCAAAATGAAGATAATATCGGTCCCACTGACAGGTTGTTGTTCCATTCTGTTAGTGAATGAAGAAAACTAATGACTTTAGGAAATGTAACTCTTGCACAACTTTTAGAATTTATAGAGTAAATTATTGATTACGTTAACAAAAAAAAAAAAAAAAAAAAAGAGCCAGTTGTTATTTAACTAGATTTTAGAAATAGTAGTGTACCTCATGATAGGTGAAGAGGACTCTAACTAGTGACTGAAAGATTAAGAAATTTTTAACAACGATGATGAAAGATTATAATAAATTTGATAATGTTGATGAAATTGAAAAAGTGTATTTTAAAATTTTTCGTAATATTAATAAATTTAACAATTTTATAATAAGGTAAAAGTAAATTATTTTTATTCTTTATTAAAATATGTATATATATGTAATTTTAATATATATTACATGGCGTACCATTCACTCTCGGCTCCAGAAATGCCCTTATTTATATATATATATATATATATATATATATATATATATATATATATATATATATATATATATATATATATATATATTATATATATTATATATATATATATATATATATTATATATATTTTATATTAATATTATTAGAGATTACCGAATAGGTAGGTATATGGGCCATTTTTTTGGGTATCGGTTTGGTTAATATGGCTGATTTACTTTGGCCGATACTCCGATACTATTGAATTCGACTACTAAGTGATGTCTACCTTAATTAAAGGAGAATATTATGCCATGTTTGAATAATAGCGTTTTTTATATTTTGTCTTTTTCTGATTATTTGAGGTCTCTTCTTTCATTATTTTTATTCTTTATATTGTAGCTAGTTAAAGAATCTTCTTGTAAATTGTAATCATGTTAAAACATAAAAGCGAGTAGCTAAACTTTGTTAATACTTACTGGAAAATTTTTTGAATAAACACAAACATAAAAAAGTTATTAGTATTATATTTGCATTTATTATTCTTAAAAGATAATATTTTAATTTATAAAATATACTTGGGCACAACCAAATATGAAATACATGACTAAGTATAGGTTGTACAGGGAATGCAATCCTCAGTTGCCTAGCAGTACACAAATCTTATTACTGTGTATTTCTTATAATAATTAAAGTATCGGTATCGGCACCTAAAAAATATAGAGTATCGGTATCGGCACATCTCTAATATATATCATAGTGGTCGTAAGTTAATAAAATGTTATAAGCAAAACTTGGTGCGTGAGAATCGTGCTGACATCACAAACAAGTGTTGGAAGTTATCGCCATTAGCATTAAGACATGCTTCCACAGTCACCTGTTACGGAAGGTTGCCGAGAACATATTGGGAGTCAGAGTCAGTAATTGCTGACGAATGTTGTCTTAAGAGTTGCACGAGAGTAAGTGACTTGTTGCGATAAACTTTTCCTTTCCACATGCCCCGTAGGAAAAAATACGGCGGGATAAGGTCAGTGACCTTGATAGCCAAGGTCCCTTGGAAATAACCCGATCTTCAAAGAAGGGTTCAATTTCGTACATGCTGAAGTTGGACGGGTGTTAAGTGACATCATCCTGCTGAAATAATCAGTACAGAGTTCCTCGTCATCCAAATGATTTACAAACTCATTGAAGATGCTAAAATGACCAGTACTTTGGTATCTATAAGAGCATATCTGGGGCCGAGAGCAAGTGGGACACCCTGTATTATCTTCCGAACACTGATTTTAAAAGTTTTAAAATTTGAGAACTTGGACAGACATGCAACATTATAGTACTTTATATTTAGAGCTTAGTAAAAAACTAGCAAAAAGTGGTGTTCCTCATGGTTCTGCACCGGAAAACACTCCTTTTCTTAATCTATATAAATTTGTATTAAGAAATAAAAAACGTATGGTTCTAAACTTGTTCATGACACAAAATAAGCTACCTTTTTTGAAAATTTTGAGAACTGTATTAAAGTTCAACTTGACTTGGATAAACTTCTTATTTTCCTTTAAGTGGTAAACGAACTTAAACCTAAAGTGTAAAGTATTTCACACTGGAATTAAAAAAGATATTAATTATAACATGAAAATCGGAAATAGCTAGTGGTTATTGAAAAAATTATTTTAGTGGTTATATGTAGCAATTTTTAAATTAGAAATATACGTAACCAACAAAACGATAGGAAATATAACCCATAATGTTGCTTACATGATTAAAAAAAATAATGGTGGGTGAAGGTCTATAATATTTGACCATTAACTGAATACTGTGCATAAGTTTGGACTTGCATAAGAAAGTGCTTTTGAAATGCTCGTTGGAGTACAATGACGTAAAACTATAATGAAATGTTGAGGGATTACAATGACGTGGAGTTATAAGAATGCTTTGTGGTTTTGTAAATAATGGTTATCAGATGAGATTGAATGAAATAGACATGGATTCTATATAAAGAAATTCCTTCGAGGAATGAAAAGAAATTCTTGAGAACAAACAAGGGTTATAAATTTTTTCATATCTCGACATTGTTGACGAGAGGAAATTCTTCACCCAAGACAATGATAGAAGAACTTGATCACAATAGGGAGAAGAAAAAAAAAAAGGCATTAGATCAGGAAGGGAAAATACTTCAGCTACCAAATAGTTTATGTTTGGATTGGTTTGGCATTTAAATGATTTGAGTATTACATAGTTAAAATGCATTTTTGTTCTTTTTATTTTATATTTGCTTCAATGGAGCCTTGTTTTCAGCGGTGGTAGTATCGTCACATACAATGTAAAAATAAAAAATAACAGGCCTGACTACTAGAAACTGACAACCGTGAATAGGTATTAAATATTATTTACAGTTTTAACTCAAAACGTATTCACTAAGTAGTGGGATAGTAGCTACATGAAAAATTTTACCAAATAAATAATTAGCATCTTTATGGACAGTTGGAAGAAATGTTTACACATTTACTGCAGATTTTAAGAGGTACTGGTTGTAAAGGAAACAAATTCCAGTTCCAGATAGAATTTTACAAAATACTCATCTGAACTGGAACTAAATCAGTAACTCCAGTCGAATCAGAATTCTGGTACACCTTTAGTTGAGATGGCTAGCAGTCACCAATTTGAGGTTAGTAGAATTTCATCTATTACATCCTATTTACCAGGCAAACACCAGTTTTCTGATGTAAAAAGAGTCCTTTAGCACATGAAAAGCATTTCACAAGTGCTAAAAATGTTGTAATCAATAATAGAAAGAATGAATGCAGTTAAAGAAGATTGCACCTAAAACCCTCCTAAAATTAGGAACTGTCAGTGAACACACTATGAATTTGTAATGGATGGTGTAACAATGATATGAAACTTTCTGCATAGCTGTAGGGTGATTACATCTGTGAGACACTAAGTTCTCACAAATGTAAATTATCATGGATAAGTTAAAAAAAAAATATATATATATATATATATATATATATATATATATATATATATATATATATATATATATATATATATATATATATATATATATATATATATTATATACGGTATATATACCTTTGTTGCCATTGCCTTCTCAATAGGATCATCAACATCATCTTCCCAATCTTTCTGAGTATCACCATGAAATCCTAACTTCTCCACTGATATATATATATATATATATATATATATATATATATATATATATATATATATATATATATATATATATATATATATATATATATATATATATATATATATATATAATATATATATATATATATGGTTGAAAAAAAAAAAATTTAAATAAATTACTGCACAAGACCTTGTTTATTTAGATTTTTAAAGTTTTTAAGTTATGTTCAAAGCAATATCTTTAATAAATCATTTATATTTCTGTTCTAATAACTTTATGTTGTAAAATATTTATATTAAGCTGTAATAAAACATTTTAATTTTAAACAGACACATTTCTTTTCAATTTTCTTCCAAATTACAAAACTAAGAACATATATATATATATATATATATATATATATATATATATATATATATATATATATATATATATATATATATATATATATATATATATATATATATATATATATATGAACCGACCGGGGTTTGCCTGCCGGGGTTAAAATGGCAAATTATACTTGAGGGGACAATCCAAAATTTTTTTTTAATTTTCAGTGTATATAGCTTTTCTCCTGGTGAAAAAAAAGTCCATTTCTAGCGTTTTTCTGAGTCGTTCTGCTAAAAAGTTTTTTTTTTTTTTTAGGGGAAATTTGACCCTTTTCAAATGAATGGCGGGGCCAAACCACTTTTCGGAATAACTTGAAATTTGGATGTATATTCATAATTCTATTGGCAACGAAAACATGTAACAGACATTTGTTCCCAGAGTTATAAAAAAAATGTTATAAGCCCAAAACTGAACAACTACAGAATTTTTTTTTTGAAAAATTCACCTTTTCGGTCAATAAAATTTAATTTTTTCCAACTTTGTGTCCAAATACTTTCAAACCGTTATAGACTCAGAAAAATGCTCGAAATCAACTCAGAACTTTGGGAAAAAATGCATATTCCCTGAAAATTTCAGCTCAATCAGTCAAATAATAAAAAAATAATTAAAATAAAATATAAGAAAATTAAGATATTTCTTCTTGCTTTTTTAAAATTTTCTCTTTTTTTCTGTTTCTTTTGACTGCTCCTTTTCTGCTAGTGAATGTTCATTTTTGTGTTTTGATTTTAGATGCCCCCATAAAGATTTGGTTGAAAATTTTTTACTTGTACCACCCGGAGGTCCTCTTCTAATTTTCTCACTGCAGATGTTACATTTAGCTATTTCGAGCATTTCCTGAAACATTGTAAAGTACTTCTATATTGTTGAAGCTGATATTTTAACCATGTTGATTGAAAGTATAAATAAAATAATTTTTAAATAATGTCGCTAATTGATTCAAGTTTGATACATAGCAATGATATGCATAAAAAAATATAGGTTATGTTGATAATTTTACATCTTACATTTTTTCAAACTTTACTTTGTAGGCTTATAGGTAAAGCTGATGAATCAAAAAAAAATTTTTTTTTTTAAATTTTTTTTTTTTTTTTTTTTTTTTTTTTTTTTTTTTTTTTTTTGGGAGAAAATGCATATAATCATTAATTTAAGTGAATGTTGGCTATTCTACGCCTTTCTTATAATTAAATAAACCTCAGTTAAATTTATATCTAATTGTTTTAACCTAAAATTTCAGTGCTTTTGACCTCTTTACAAATTTTAGGCAACCCCGGCCCGGCAAATTCCAGCCCGGTCGGTCCCTATATATATATATATATATATATATATATATATATATATATATATATATATATATATATATATATATATATATATATATATATATATATATATATATCGGCGTCCATGGTTCATGATTTTGCAATATCGCATTCACAATTATTAAAGGTGGATGTATAAAATTTTGAAAGTTATTAATTTGTAAAATGTGATTAATTTTTAGGATAGCATGAAAAAAAAATATTTTCCATATATATATATATATATATATATATATATATATATATATATATATATATATATATATATATATATATATATATATATATATATATATACCTTTCCTCCTCTTATTCGCACGGATGGTTTTGCTGCCAACACTCCAACTCTAATTTAACCTTGGACAACTCAGGCAATCCTCCTACTACTTCTCCTCTCAGATGTCCCATGCCTTTACCTGTGATTGCATTTGAGCAGGTGCATAGACTTTTGAAATCTACAACGCTAGGACGACAAGGGAGTGTGCTTCTGAGCTGGATCCGTCCCCCATTAAACTTTTCTCTCTATGACTCAATACTAGTACTTTCACTGCGTTGGAAGCATGCATTAGACCAACCAATTCCGAGAAAACGTAGCCGCCTTGATCCTTCTAACTATCGCTCTATAGCTCTCACTTGAATTCTGTCTAAAGTCTTTGAAACCATTCTCAACTTTAATTTCTTAGATCATCTGTAATCCCTTTCCCTTCTTTCTGATCATCAGTATTGTTTTCGACGTTTGAGGTGTAGTGGTGATATAGTTTCCTATCTCACATATTTATGGTCTCCTGCCTTTAGGGACCATGATGAGACTTGCGTGGTGGAGCTTGACATATCTAAGGCTTTTGACAGGGTATATTACGCATCACTGCTTTCCAAGCTCCCCTCCTTTGAGTTTTCTACTTCTCTTTGCTTACTTATGTCCAGTTTTTTTTTCTAATAGTTCCATTTTAGCTGTTGTTGATGCAGCAACTTCTTCATTTCCTGTTAATGTTCCTCAGGGTTCTTTCTTGTCTCCTACTCTATTCCTACTTTTAATTAACGATCTTCTCAGCTACTTCAAACCCTATCCATTCATATGCCGATGACTCAACCATTCATTCTTCTACTCATTTCAAATCTACTCCCTCTTTTGCCTCTCATCTTCATCTTTCCAATCTGAATATAATTTCCCAGGGAGGTCTTCTCAACCTTGTGAAATTCAACTCTTTAAAAACTCAACTTCTTGAAATCTCCCTCTCAAAGACATCTAACTTTTTCTATTTCTTTCTACGGTTGACAGTATAAACATCCTTGACCTTCATATAAACAAAGAAATGTCTTGGAAACCTCACATCACAGTGGTTGCTAGGGTAGCCTCAAAGAAGCTGGGAGCTCTGTTTAGACTGAAAATTTTTTACTTCTCAGTTACTCAAAAAATTCAAAAGTCTTATCAGCCCTTGAATTGAATACAGATCTCATATTTTTTGTGGCTCAGGTTTCAACCGTCTTTTGGATAGGTCTGTGTCAAAGGCTAAAAGACTTATAAATTGTTCCACTTTTTCTAATTCACTTGACCCTTTATCTTTGTGACGTCACGTTGGTACCTTCTCTCTTTTCTATAGGTACTAAAGCGGCAAATGCTGGAGGGAAATGACCACTGATATACCTCCGCCTTTACAGCCTCGTAGCAGAAGGGGTGCAATGTCTGTATATAAATTTTGTGTAGACATGAGGCAACTCCAGGATTGTCTATTGCGATGCCTCCTCCTTTCCAGCCACCTCTGTTTTGTGGAATTATCTCTCATCTTCTGAGTTTGCAGCCGAATTTAATCTCCCTTACTTTAAAGCCCACGTCTGTGCTCACCAAAGAAATTTGCATTAGGAGGGACTTGTTGGATTTTTCTTATTCTCTTATTTATCTAACACCTCCCTCCTTGAATATAAATAAAAAAAAAAATAAATAAAAAATAAATAAATATATATATATATATATATATATAATATATATATATTATTTTCTTATTCATACTATCAAAAAAATTAATCAAACATTAGACAAAAAATTAATAACTTTCAAAATTTTATACATATGCATTTAATAATTGTGAATGCAGATATTGGAAAATCATGAACTGCAGATGTTATATGGATGGCACTAGGGATGGAGCGATACCAAATTTTTTACTGATACCGATACCAATACCTAAAAATATGCCGATACTACTACTGATACAATACTTGATACTTGATACCTAAAAAAAACTTTTACTGATACCAATAATTAAAAATATGCCGATACTTCACTCCATCCCTAATACACACACACACACATATATATATATATATATATATATATATATATATATATATATATATATATATATATATATATATATATATATATATATATATATATATATATATATGTTAAAAAATTCAAATAAACTATTAAAAATAATAAGTCACTATCTTTCATGGCTGCATCCAAAACACAATCTTCAAGTGTTAAAATAAAAATGAATAAACATAAGAATTGAAGTTCCAACACCGTTTTTATATACAACAAAAACATACTTTTTTTAGGATTTTAAAAAAAATAAAATAAAAAATATGATGGTGTAACAAAATAGCACATACATTATAACTGCATAATATAGCAGCCCTGTATTCACAGCATATACATTATGACTACATAACAGAGTAGGTTCAATTTAGACACTAACAAAGGTATTTTGTTTATTCAACTCATACTATGGATGATGGAATAACATTTATTAAATGTCTACAAATTCTTTATATAAAGGGATTACAAATATATGACATTGATGTAGTGGAAGAGAGAAATATGATAGAAACTTACTTTCCTTAATTTGGTCTTCTAATGCTTTCATAGCATTTTCTCTGCTTCTTTTGGCCATGATTCTTCTTGAGATAAAATTTCAATTTATAATTCTGAAAAATACAGTAAATTAATGATCTATATGTACTTGTTTATATTTAACTTATTCCTTTCTCTATAATTATATATTAATTCATTTCTTTTATCTATCTCTAAGGAGGGTAATTATTTTTTTTTAATAAATATTTTTATAACTACTACCCCACTCCTTAGTACATAAAATTTTACTACTATCCCACTCCTTAGTACATGAAAAATTTAAGTTAAAAAGGGGGATACTAATCATAAACTATATATATAATAGTTTATAAGCAAATGTAACAGACCAGTTAAGAAATTAAATTAAGATATCAGAATTCTGGAAGCAAGTTTTACACAATGTTTAGAAAAAATTTTTTTTTTAAATTTACCAAAACTTTTTTTCCCAATCAGATTAAGAATTATATTTATACCTTTAATTATAATTGGCAATTCAGTAATTTACAAAATACACTGCACATATAAATTTAAAAATCTCAAATAATTAATGTTAAAACTTTCTTTACTATTTGGAAATGACAAGTCTAAAATTATTACTCACTTCTAAAATGTTGCACTGAAAAAAGGTGAACAGTAAAAATTAATCCTAAATAGTAAAGTCACCACATATAGCTAAGAGAAAAATTATGCTGTATTTTAATAAAGGTTGGAATAACCTCACCAGGATATATGGTTCCATAAAGATTGAAAAACTAGGAAAGTAACACTTTTTTTTCATTACTCAACTAAAAATGTTGGAATATATATATATATATATATATATATATATATATATATATATATATATATATATATATATATATATATATATATATATATATATATATATATATATTATATATATATATATATATATATATATATGGGTAGTTCCAGCACAAGCGTTTCTTAAGGGAGGTGGGATAAAATTTTAATTTTGATGAAATTTGGTGCATTGGGTTATTTTGCCTAGAAATTCTGATTTCCCAAGTTTTAGTTCAATTCGGAAAGTACTTTTTGAGATATGAGGTTATGAAGGACACACCCACTTTGGTAAATTAACCATAATGTGACAAAAATTTGATGCAATAAGGACATTATATCAGTGAAAAGGGAAAGAGCTATATAATTCAAATATGGTCATATTTTTTCATTTTATCATAATTAATAATAATTTTTAAGTGACATTGAAATGACCTTAACTTTTGACCCATAAGTCAATTGAAATTTTTTTATTTCAAATTATGAAACATCACATATTTTACATAAATAAAACGATTAAAAACCATGGAATTAAAACAGCAAATAATTTTTACAAATTATATTTTATTTTTCACTAGGGGAAAAATGTCTAATCTAGTGAAAAAATTTTCCCCCAATTTCTCTCCATTGGAGAAATTTCTTAATGTGTTTCAAAGAAAACATGTTTTCCTTTATATGATGCTACAGCATGTATTTATTATTATAAGAAAGAAGTGATAATCCTTTTTTAGAAATAAATCTGTAAAAAATGAATTAGTGCAATGTTTTATGATTATTTTTTTTTTTGCTTTTCAGAAAACTTTCCTTAACTGTTTGTTAGTTATGCCTAATGGCTAACAAAAAGGCCTAACATACCAAAAACCAATGTTCACTATATATATATATATTCCAGGCTACCCTGGAATGTCGAGTTGTAGAACAAGTTAATAGAGAGTGAGACACAGTCTCTGATGCTGTCCTGCACCTGGTGTAGACAGGGGTATTGGTTTGATTTATTTGGAATTTTTATTTGTAGTGTTGGAGGTTTGGGTGAAAGCAGCTTCTCAGTTTGGCTAATATTGCTGGTGTAAGGATGGGGAGCGTGTCAATAGTTTTTGAGATGTTAGGGGTGTATGTTGAGAATGTTGTTGGGTTTGTGATAACTTAGATAGGTGTCTGTAAGGGTGGTATGAATATGTATGATGTGGGAGATATTGGTAAGGAGGGGGGGAGGTATACTGTTAAGGATAAGTTTGTAGAAATGTGTGGGAGATAATGGGAGGTTGTTTCAGTTTATGTACATTTGGGTTTGAGAGGGTGGGATAGCAAGGGTGATCAGGCAATAGTGTTTTAGAGTAGGATTGTATACAGCAGTGGCAGGCTTTCTGAGCGAAGTGTGACTGCCTCTTTAAAAGCGGTCAAGGGGTGGAAAAAAAAAAAAGTGTGTATATATATATATATATATATATATATATATATATATATATATATATATATATATATATATATATATATATATATATATATATATATATATATATATATATATATATATATATATATATATATATATTTATAATTTTATTATATTAAATCAATAATTTTTTATATTTTTTTTATTTTTTGATATTTTGAAATTTTTGATTTTTATCACTTAAGTAATAATATACCTTCTATAGCGACAAATTGTACTTTTCTGTATTAAGATGAATGTTAAGGATATAGGTGAAATTTGTTCCACAGATTGGAGTCTTCTTGCGTTTTAGCAAAATTTTAAATTGGTAATTACCGAAAAAAGAATGTGACAAGTGTAAAAAAATATATGTCAAAAAGAAATAAATATTTTATTGGAAAAAAAAAAAAAAAAAAAAAAAAAAAAAAAAAAAAAAAAAAAAACACTTAGTTTTGGATATACATTTGTCTTATGAAGATGCAATAAATATAATGTATTTTTTTTTGTGCAAAATTTAACAGTAAAGCAGATGTCAAATTGTGTTGATATTAGAAAGACTACAGTCATTGATTGGTTCAACTTTTGCTAAGAAGTTTGCAGTTTGGAATGTTTGACTCTTTCAAGCAACATTCAGAAAAGGTAAAATTGTCGAAGTTGACAAGTCATTATTTGGAATGAGGAAGTATCATTATATATATATATATATATATATATATATATATATATATATATATATATATATATATATATATATATATATATATATATATATTGGGATAGAGTGAAGTATTGGTTTCAGTTGAGCTTTCAGGTATTTGGCATCAGCAAAAAATGACATACTGATCCCAGATTTTTTTAAAGTAACTTAATCCCAATGGCTTCCATTTTTTTTTGAATATTCAATTTCTTTGACTGTAGAGTTTCAAATACCACAAAAATTTTTTCTTTTGTTTTCAAATTAATTTATAATTATATATAATGTAATTGTTTCTGACTTTCGATATATAAAATATAATAATAAAAAGATTAACCTAAAATAGAATGTTATTTTACACCAATATAAAATTATTATTACTTATTTTTGTAGCAGAACCTAATTCGACTTATCATAACCTGAATACCGAAGTTGCCATAAAAGAAACCTAACCTACACAAGAAGTTGCCAAAAAGAGGCCTAACCTACACAAGAATGTCGGCATGATACTAGCCTAGGACCGTATTACATTAAAATAATAAATATATATATATATATATATATATATATATATATATATATATATATATATATATATATATATATATATATATATATATATATATATATATATATATATATATGTAGAGCAAATTACACTTATATCTGAAGATTCATATTTAAAGAACCAACAACGGATACAATGACAGTCAAAGGGGTTGGTGATTTTTTTTTTTTTTTTAAAAAAATTCAAAAAATCAAAAATCAATGATTTTTTTGATTATTTGATTTTTTTTAAAAAAAAAAAAAAATGTTTTTTTTTATATTTTTTATTTTGCCATATTTTTTGATACATAATGATACAACAGATATATTAGTTCTTCTTACTGTGTTAAAAAACTTAAAAGTAGTTTATATATTAGAAAAATAACTTCCTTAATATTTGGTTCAAGATTTCATATAGGGTAATACAAGAATCTGATCTTCATTAATATAATTTATCCAATATAGAACTATTAGAGTTTAGAATTCCTAATATATATTCAATAAAATCTTCAACAAAATTTTATTGAGCTTTAATCTAATGCAATTTGAGGTTATAGACAAAAGAGAAAACAGAAAAGACAATTCCTTTTAATTTTCAACCATTTTAAATTTTTATACAAATTATATAAAACAATATTCCTTATATAAATTATAAAAGAAAGAAAATTTAAGCACTTTTGATGCATAATCATTAATCCATAAATTAAATACATAACTTGCAATATATCTATATATATATATATATATATATATATATATATATATATATATATTGCAAGTTATGTATTTAATTAATGATTATGCATCAAAAGTGCTTAATTTTCTTTCTTTTATAATTTATATAGAGGTATATTGTTTTCTTATAATGTTGTATAAAAATTTAAATAACAGGTTATAACAAGTCAAAAAAAGTATGTTAGAAAACTAAATAATAATTAGAATAATAAGTAATAATAATATTAGTAGGCATGAATGAAATGAAAGCTAAATAGTAGTACAAATATCAAAAAATTTGCATTGATATATCAATGTTTGGATATATTGATGCTTCATATATCAATATTTCCCTATATCGAGAGGTCAGACAACTTTTTAACCTTTACTTATATAATATATATATATATATATATTTATATATATATATATATATATATATATATATATATTTATTTATTTATATATTTATATATATATATATTATTATATTATATATATATAATATTTTTATTTTATTTTTTTCCTCCAAAATAGCTATGAAATTTGTTTACAATTTCCATACCTACACTCAAGTAGCAAACTTGTATTCCTATGTGTAGTTCCAGTTGACTTGCAACACCTAGTTATATAGTTTCAATCAAACTAGCAACCTGGTCTTGTATGAAAAAATCCACTACTCTCAGTGCCACAATTACCAATATCACTTACCAGGGGCTTTTACTAAACAATGACCATTTTTAGAATGGTTTACCACTAGGTATTGCTGACAGTAATGCTCTGAACTTTTAAAAAGGGGTTGGATCAATATATGGATGAAAAAGACATAGTATGACTGACTCTGCCTTTAAGGTAACATATTTTGATGAGTATTTTGAAAATCCTTTGTGGTATCAAGGATTTTGCCTATTACTTTAGAGCTTAGACAACTGCCTTTATGGTAACATATTTTAGTGACTATTTTGAGTATTTTTGACAATCCCTTTCTGGTATCAGGGATTTTGAATGTTAGTTTAGAGCTTAGGCGAGTCATTTATTTATGGTTTTGCTTAATGAACTGCAGGTTGCAATAATTGTATGGGGAAATAGTATGATTGGATTCGTTTGCCTGGGAAAAGTTGGATATGTGACAAGCCATTCATAGTGAAGGACTTTTGAAATTTTTTTTTGACTGGGACAGTCTTGACAGACCCTTCTCCCTTCTTTCATTTTTTTTTTCTTGGTATGCTCAAATTTACACTTTGTCCCGTTCTATGTGCATTCAGGAAGTGAAAACTTTTACTTTTGAATAAACAAAAAATAAGGCAAGTAATTACAAACCTCTTCCAAATGAAAAGAAAAATATATATTTTAATACCTGCGAGTTACGTATCACAAACTACGAAATGAGTCATTTCCCCAAGCAACCACGTTTATTAATTTCTACTGAAAACATCGTGTTACAACGTTTTCTAACGATCCTGAACATTGGAACATAGTACATTCTGGCAATCAAGTTGTTAACATGATAAGGAAAAGGTGCAGAAAAGGAAACAGAGTCCATAGATTACATAGACTTTAACTACTTAGTAGCTAACGTCTTTCATTGTACAAAAAAAGAAAGAATTAAAAAATTTATTTTTTTTCTTTTTTGTATTAAAAATTATAAAATTATAAATTTTTTTTCATTTTTTTTTTTTTTTTAAAAAAAAAAAAAAAAAAAAAAAAAAAAATAAAAAAAAAAAAAAAAAAAAAAAAAAAAAAAAAATATTTAAAATAAAATAAAATTGTAGCTAAAACTTTTTGGCTACTCTGTCATTGGGACACACCCAGCAACAGAACTGCATAGCAGGCAGAATTTACATGTTTCTTGCATCACTAAAGCAGACCACCTTCTTATATCTTTGGAGCTAGGATTATGTCTTAAGCTCTGCCATAATACTTGGCATTTATAATAAATTACAAGTTAACAACTACAATGGCCCATTGAAAAATAAAAAAAGTACTTTAATACTATTATAGCTAATTTTTCATATTTTATTTTTATTTTGAGCAAATGCCTTCATAAAAAATACACCAGCTGTAAGTCATAACACTTGAGGCCAAAGCAAACTCTTGACCAAGAAGAACCTCAACAGCAAGGAATTGTGGATCAACTACTCACATAAAAAAGGGTATGTACACATTCTTATAATTTTGCTGAAAATTTTTAAAGCATGTACCCTTTACATATTTCACTAAAAAATATGCAGAGTACATAGAAAGGGGGTCCCTCATTATATAATTTGTTTATTTTACCATTAAAACTATATTTAAAAAAAATTAGATTTTAAAATCAAATTTTATTTTTAGTCAAGTCAAAAAAAAAACTAGTCTATAATATCCTTTTTCAGACTTGGCTCAACTAGTTTATATGGTAATAAATACAGAAAAGAAAGAACTTTCAGCATTAGAAGAGGAAAAATACTCCCAATATTTACCCCTATATTTTTTTTACCTTTAACTGTATAAAGTTCCCACTTTTTCATAAAGTTTTTTTTTTTTTTTTTGTACATTTTTTAAGTAAAGAAAGAAAAAACAATTTGAGTATTACTTCCCCCTTCTATTTTTCCTTCCATAACTTATAATTCATTTTTCTGTAAATTCATTAAATAAACAATATAAAAATTGTTTATATACTTTCACTATTTTATCTAGTCTATATACTTTACATATTTTAAATTTCATTTTATATTGGATAAATTATATTAAAAAAATTCACCTTCCCAAGATTTTATAAAGTTGATTTATTTTTTTTAATTATTTTTTTTTTGTGTCAATTTTGTACTATTAACACAACAACCTGCAGACTTTAAAATAGGCACACTTTTTGAAATATAACTCAACGTGTTAGACGTTTTTATAAAATATAAATGTTTTTATTTGCTTGTTCGATATAGTTAATTTTAACGTTTTAAAATTTAAAACAGGTATTGTTTCAGTTTTTATTTTGTTTGTACGTTTGTTTATCTGTTCGTTTGTTTTGTAAAAACTCTGGGTTTGGGCTTTTATTAAAAAACCTGAAAGAGAAGGGTCGTAATTAGTGTTACAATAAAATAATAAGAGGAGACTTACTATGAACTTTTTCAAAAGGTTTTGTTGCTCTTGAAGTTTCTTCATATACGAATTTCATATAATTAAGAACATTACGCAGTTATATATTTGAGTAGAAGGCAATAGATATGATAGTAAGAAAGAGTTGAAAAAAGAAATATATAACTCATACCTTATACCTTCGTAATTTGAGGACTTGTAATGAACAAGCAAAAACTCTTACATTTTGAATGACGTCTATACTTGACGGTGATTTTGTAAAAAGTGATCATTGTTTTGCTGGGAGTTTTTCGAAACAAAATGTGCAACATCGATACAAAAAACAAACCAACTTTACAAACTCCTATAAAAGAGAACTTAAAATATATATAAAGTATACACTAGATAAATTAGTGAAAGCATATAAACAGTTTTTATAGTTTGTCTCTTTGCTTGCTTGTCTGCTAGTTTGTTTTAATCGTGATTGCATGTGCAGGATGGTGGGTGTGCGAAGACGTGGGTTCTCAATACACTTCTCCAATGTCCATTATTTACCCTCTAATTTAGGTTCTGTGGAATACCATCTCTCTAACTCTCATCCTAACCTTTTACTCTTGTCTGAGACCCAGATATCGAAGAATTCCACCTCTAACTTTTTTAATATATCCAGCTATAACATATTTCATAATTTCCTTTCTAAGGGTGGAGTTTGCGCCTACGCAAATACTAACACTCCGGTAACAGGTCTTATGAATCTTGAATCTCCTAACTTCGATGTTCTGTGTCTTAAAATTTTTCTTCTTACCACTACAATAATTTTGTGCTTCTGCCACTGTTCTCCCGATAGAACAGATTTTTCTACATTTTTTGAGTACCTAACTACTTCTCACGAGATTGTTACTTCTTCACATCCAAATATTCAAGTCCTCTATTTAGGGGATTTCAATGTACACAACACTGAATGGTTGGGTTCCTCTTACACTGATCCAGGAGGATCGAGAGGAAGCCGAATCTTTCCTCATTCTCAACGATCTGGAGCAACTGATTAAAGAACCAACACACTACTAAACTACCAAAGCATTTTAAATATATATAACTTTTTTGATATATATTTATATATATATATATATATATATATATATATATATATATATATATATATATATATATATATATATATATATATATATATATATATATATATATATATATATATATATATATATATATATATATATATATATATATATATATATATATATATATATATATATATATATATATATATATATATATATATATATATATATATATATATATATATAACTATATATATATACAGTGGAACTCCATTATATCGTCCCCTCCAGTATTCGTCTTTTCCGATATTCGCCTGTAATTTTTTCCGATATTCGTCGAAAAATCAATATTCGTCCTACCTACGAAAGCCTATAACCTTAAAAATAAAAACTCTTAATAACAATCATTGTTTTTCTCATCCAAAAGGTAAATTTCTTTTAAAATTTTATTTGTGTTTATTTATGTAGGCCTACACAGTGCGTATTACGTATTATTTATGGCAGTACGCTGTTTAATATGTACTGTAGTTAAATTGTACAGTGTTTGAAATGATTTCGGAGATCGATTCTAGATTGAAATTTTTTTTTTTTGTTAAAGAATAGATAGGCAAAATTCGAGGCTGGGAACGAATTAATCCATTTTTAGTTAATTCCTATGGGAAAAAATTATTCGATATTCGTCTTTTTCGATATTCGTCATCCCCTCAGGAACGGATTAATGACGAATATTGGAGTTCCACTGTATATATATATATATATATATATATATATATATATATATATATATATATATATATAATATATATATATATAATATCATATATATATATATATATATATATATATATATATATATATATATATATATATATATATATATATATATATATATATATATATATATATATATATATATATATATATACTATATATATATATATATATATATATATATATATATATATATTATATATATATATATATATATATATATATATATATATATATAATTATTATATATATATTATATATATATATATATATATATATAATATATATATATATATATATATATATATATATATATATATATATATATATATATATATATATATATATATATATATATATATATATATATATATATATATATATATATATAATATATTATATATATATATATATATATATATATATATATATATATATATATATATATATATATATATATATATATATATATATATATATATATATATATATATACTATATATATATATATATAACTGTGCATATTTATAATAATATATATAATATATATATTTTTTTTTTTACATTTTACATTTTTTTTTTTTATTTTACCTAAAAATAGTTGTTTAATATATTTTACGTATAATAAGTTTTTACATTTTGCTTACAATATTTTTTTATTTTATTTTTATTTATTTATTTTTTTTTTTTTTTTTTTGCATTTTGCGTAAAAATATTTTTTTTTCCACATATTTCGCAATGTCTCTTGGTCACCAAGCAGATGATACTCAACCAGACATCACCCCACCCTAATTTCATATGTGTCCATCTGTGCCTTACATTTGCTAATGACCCAAGCCTCTGGTTAGCCCAATTAGAAGTTGTTTTCCTGCTGGCTTATAATTCTTCCCAGAGGTGCAAGGCAGTGATTGCCCAGTTACCACCAAAAGTTTTGCGTTCAATCAGAGATGTCCTGGGAGCAGTGAATAACGTACCTGACCCTTACGCAGCGATTAAAAAAGTGCTTTTGCAATGTCTAGCAGCTTCGGGGAGGAAAATATTGCCCAGCTTCTGAAGAGAGAAAAATTAGGGTACAGGACCCCACGCCAACTTCTCTCTCGGATGTTAGGCCTATTCAGCTCACCACTCACGTGGCAGGAAGATATACTGAGTGAGTTATTCCTGCAGAAGCTGCCACCTCGTGTCCAAGGAATGGTGGCGGCTTGCCCACTGACTACACCACTACAGGACGTCGCAGAGTTAGCAGAAAGGATTTTACGATATCCATTTCATCCTTACTCTTCTGCTGTCCTTATTGCTACTTCATCTGTATCTCCACCAGTTGCTTCATTCACACAGCCATCAGTCTCATTCGCACAACCATCCGTTTCATTTGCACAGCCATCAGCTGATTCTTCTGCCCTTTCCCCCGTTTCAAATGCACCCCTGCCTGCTTCTCAACCTTATTCTTGCGCTGCTCTTTCCTCTGTCCCAGTTCCTTCGGCAAGGTCACAGGACCTACACACACGCATGTCCCGTTTGGAGTCTCGGTTGGACTCCATACAGGACATACTTCACAGACTTCTCTTGTCTACACAACACCCTACATAGTTACCGCTCTGCTTCATCTACTCACTTACTCGCTCGCTCGCTCTCCCTCCGGCAGTAGGAATGATATGTGCTATTATCACAGGACCTTCGGTGATGGCGCTAGTCAGCGAACTCTCCCTTGTTCTTTTCAGGGAAACCCATCTGCCAATCAGTAGACGGGGCTACTTATACTGGCACTTCCACTCGCGCAACACCCCGATTTTTTCGCATCTTCGACCCTTCTACGTCTCTTCACTTTTTAATTGACACCTGCGCTCAACCCAGTCTCCTTCCGAAAGACTCTTCCTCCCCTTCACACCTATTCAAGGAGCAACCTTGTATGCAGCTAATGGCACAACCATTGCTACATACGGAAAACAGAGTTGCTCTTTGAATTTGAATCTTCGTCGGACCTTTCGTTGGGTTTTCGTGATAGCAGACGTTTCACAGCCGATTTTGGGAGCCGATTTTTTGTCCCATTTCGACATTGCAGTGGACTTGCGCAACCAGTGGCTGGTCGATGGTTCAACTACCCTCAAAGCTCGAGTTACCCTTCCAACTACTTCGCTTGTCAGCATATCTACGGTCGGCCCTATTGTTTCTTCAGCTTCGGAGTACTTCTATCCTTTCTCAAGAGTTTCCTTCTCTGTTGAAAACTTGTTCGTCTTGTACACAATGTTATCCACTACATTGAGACCACTGGTTCTCCAACTGGCACCGGAGAAACTTAATTGCCCGCGCATTGAGCACATGATGGAATTTGGCATTATTCGACCTTCGAAGTCCGCATGGAGTTCTCCTCTTTATCTCGTTCCAAAGTCTACACCAAGAGATTGAAAGCCGTGTGGGGCCTTAACGCTGCTACTGTCCCATATAGATACGGGATACCTCATATCGAAGATTTCACCTCCCATCTTCATGGTTGCACTGTTTTCTCCAAGGTAGATCTCGTCCGGGTTTATCATCAGATTCCTGTCGCAGCTGAGAACATTCCGAAGACGGCGGTGAAGACTCTTTTCGGATTGTTTGAATTTGTACGGATGCTGTACGGTCTTCGAAATGCGGCCAGACCTTCCAGAGGTTTATGGACTCGGTTCTTCGTGGGCTGCCCTTCTGTTGGACTTACCTAGACGATTTATTAATTGCCAGTCTTTCTTCAGAGCTCCATAAGGACCACCTTCGTGCTGTATTCGCTCGACTGCAGGAATTCGGCATCAGAGTGAACCCTCAGAAGTGCGTTTTCGGTGTTCCATCCCTTATCTTTTTAGGGCACGTTATTTCTTCTTCAGAAGTTTTGCCTCTCCAAGAACGTGTCTCTGCTATTCGCTATTTTTCAATTCCACAGACATAGCGTCAACTTCGACAATTTTTGGGATTGATAACTTTCTGTCATCGTTTCATCCCTTCTGCAGCAGCGCTCCTTTCACCTCTTACATCTCTTCTTAAGCAGATAAAAAGAGGTCAGTCCACCAAGGTACCTTTGACGGATGCTGTTCCTCAGGCTTTTGACAATGCAAAGTCCGCTTTGGCCGATGCTATTCTTCTGGTTTACCCACAAGAATGCTCAGGTAGACGTATCGGATCTTGCTGTGGGAAGTGTCCTGCAGCAATGCCAGGAAGGAATTTGGGTACCTCTTGCCTTCTTTTCCAAGAAACTGCATCCGGCTGAAACAAGGTACAAGGTACTTTTTGCCATCTACCTCTCTGTTCGTCATTTTCGCTACTTTCCCGAGGGGCGTTCTTTCCATATCTTGACAGATCATAACAAATCTCGCCTGCGATGAAATCTCGTTATGAACGTCAGTTTCCACGCGAGGCACGTTATTTGGAATATGTACCACAGTTCACTACTGACATAAGGCATATTCATGGCGAGGACAACCACACTACTGATGCTCTCTCAAGGATTGAAATCAGTGCAAATTGTTAGATATCCCCGGTTAATTTTGAGGAGATCGCGGTTGCTCAAGAGACAGAAGACATTTATCTTTCTGACGGTTCCTCTCTCTAATTATAACGGTTGCAACTTCCAGGTATCAATCGAAATCTTGTTTGTGATTTGTCAATTAATTCTCCTCGTCCTTTGGTTCCACATTCATTCAGGAAGTAAGTCTTCCACTCACTGCGCGACCTTTTTCACCCAGGTAATTTCTGCCACGCAGAAGCTTATTGCTTCACGTTTTGTGTGGCCGAGCATGTACAAAGGACATGAAGACTTGGGCGCGAGCTTGCATTTCCTGCCAGATAACAAAGGTTCATCACCACACAAAGGCACCACTTACTACGTTTCTTTTCTCAGGTGAGAGGTTTCAGAACGTGCATATCGAACTTCTCGTATCTTCTCACTTGTATCGACGCCTTCACAAGGTGGCCAGAAGCAATACCCATCAGAGACATCACAGCTGAGACTGTCGCCAAGGCTTTCTTAACAAACTGGGTTTCCCTTTTTGGTGTACTAGAGACGATCAAGACTGACCAGGGACGTCAGTTTGAATCTTTCCTATGGCGTGATTTTATATCTCTCTTGGGCACCACCAGAATTCGAACCTCCGCATACCACCCCGCAGCAAATGGGATGGTCGAGCGCTTCCACCGTCAGCTTAAAACTTTGCTTGCTGCTCATCCTTTGTCGGGAACGGTGGACTGAAGCTCTGCCTTTTGTCCTCCTAGGTATCTGCTCTGTTATGAAAGAGGATCTCAACTCAACTTCGCCTGAACTGGTCTATGACTCACCCTTCAATCTCCCAGGTGAGTTCTTTGACCCTTCGCATTCTCCTCTTTCTTCAGACCCTTTCACATATTTTTCTCGTCTCAGCCAATGTTCTTCTTCGTGGAAACTTTCACCAACACGTACACAAAGCACACACTCTTTCATTCCGAAACACATTTCAACCTGCACTCTTGTTTTTATCCGTCCTCGATGCCTATCGTGTCCCGCTACAGGCCCGATGCGAGGGGCAATTTCACGTTTAAAATCGTCGGGAGAAAACTTTTCTCATTCAGCGTCCTACTCGAACGGAGTAGGAAGCTGAGTAGATTTCAGTCTGTCTCGATTGACAGAAATCATTGAAATCAACGTTTTTTGAGTCTAATACTAACCCTCCGGATGACTTCCGCAGATGGGAGAAAGTTCCACAAAACAGAGGTGGCAGGAAAGAAAGAGGTACCACAGCGGACAAGCCTGTAGTTACCTATGTCTACACAAAATTGATGCCCGGACAATGCACCCCTTGTGCTACGAGGACGATGTAAAGGTGTAAAGGTGGAAGCATACGAAGTGGATAGCTCCCTCGAGCATTTGCCGCTGTAGTGAATATAGAAAAGAGACAAGGCACCAACATTACGTTGCAAAGATAAAGCGTCAAGAAAATTAGAAAGAGCGTGACAGTTTACCTAAGTATTTTAGCCTTTAACTCAACCTTATCCAAAAGACTGGTGAAACCTGAGCCACCCAGATATGAGAGCAGTACTCCATACAAGGGCTGATGAGACCCTTGTATAATTGGAGTAACTGCGAGAAAGGAAAAAATTCTCGCAGTCTAAACAGAACTCCTAGTTTATTTGAAGCCGCCCTAGCAACCATTGTGATTTGAGATTTCCAAGACATTTTTTGTTTATGTAAAGGGCAAGGAT
>SEYY01009966.1:57500-60000 GCA_009176605.1 Armadillidium nasatum
TTATATATTTATATATATATATATATATATAATATATATATATAAATCGAAGAAAAAAAACATAAAACTTGTAATTTTTCTTCCACAATTAAAAAAATAACCTCCCTCGAGATGAGACTTTAAGCAACTGTCGTAAGTTGCTACATATTCCGTGGTTGCTAAATCTGTCTTATTTGGGCGAAAATTTTACAGCCCATTTTTTAAATAATGGCAATGCTTGAAAAATAATATCGTACCAAAAATTTGAAGTTCCCAAATGCATTTACTTCTTATTTTCTTTAATGATTTATACTTTTTATGTATTAAGTTGTTAAAAAATGAATTTAAATCACTTTTCTCTGACAAAAATTTCATATTTATATCAACATCCTACGCCTGGTATTTTTAATTTGGAGGGGCTGCAGCCCCGGAGCCCATAATGACGAGCCGCCACTGTATATATATATATATATATATTATATATATATATATATATATATATATATATATATATATATATATATATATATATATATATATATATATATATATATTTTATAAAGCCAGAGGCACACCATTTTCTACAGGAGCTGGAAAATTCCTATCTTGGTCATTAGAGGCCGATGATTCCAGACACATGGCTCTTGAAATTGTGGAAGTTAAAGGAAGCTGGGAAAACAGATAAAGGAAGTGTGTTCCAGACTTTACCAGTAGAGTATATGTAAGATTGAGCATAGCGGTTAAGTCTAAGGTCTAAGGTCAGAGAGTTGGAAAGAGAAAGAATGAGACTGTGTAGAAAGGCGTGTCACACGAGCTCTTCTCAATGGAGGAGGTATGCGACGAGAGAGTTCAGAAGAGCAGTGTCCATTGTAATAGCGAATGTATAGAGAGAGTAACGCAACAATTCGACGGGCAGAAAGAGAATGGAGAGAGTTGAGACGAAAAGCCCTAGATTACACCATCTCAAGGAGAACTGTATTAATGGAATCATCCCAGATGAGTGAAGCATACTCCATACAGGGGGGAACAACACCTCTATAGAGAACATGCAACTAGGGTAGAGTGTTTAAAACGTCCATGTTTTCCTGCCTCAATTTAAAATTGGTGAAAGATCAGAGGTTGGTTACTCCTTGAGTCTATTAACTGCTGTTGGGAGGAACGTCTTTTAAACTGAAAGGAGTAATGAAAGTGGAGTCATCAGCATAAGAGTGGATAGGAGATGAAGTAACAGAGAGAAGGTCATTAATGAAAAGTAGAAAAAGTGTTGGGGATAGGACAGAAACCCTGAGGAACACCACTATTAATAAATTAATAGGAAGAACGTTGGCACTCTATCACAGCTGCTATAGAACAACCGGAAAGAAAATTAGAGTGAAGATTGCAGAGAGAAGTATAGTTACAGAAAGAGGGAAGTTCAGTAATTAAAGTTTTGTGCCAGACTATATTGAAAGCTTTCGATATGTCCAGCTCCACAGCAAAAGATTCACCGAAATGCCGAAGATCGGAGGATCACGTGTCAGAGAGAAGGATAAGAAGTTCACCAGTAGAGCGTTTCTTACGAAAGCCATACTGGGGATCAGAGATAAGATTTGAAGAATTGAGATGTTTCCAAATCTTCCTAGATAGATTCGAAAACTTTAGAAAGAACGGAGGTCAAAGAAATGGGACGATAGTTGGAGGGTTGAGAGGAATTCCCCTTCTTCTGCAGCGGCTGAATGAGCGCAAGATGTCAATAAGAAGCGAAGGTTGAAGTAGAGAGACAAAGGCAAAATAGTTTACCAAGACAACGTTTAAGCTCGGAAGTACAAGTTTTGAGAACCACAAGAAGAATATTATCAGGACCGTATGCCTTCTTAATATTAAACTCAGAGAGAGCAGAAATTACGTATTTAGAAGAAATTATCATTTTAGCCATAAATGAGTTGGAGGGTTTTGAAGGAGGAGGATTAGCTCCGGAGTCGTCTAAGGTTAAATTATAGGCAAAAGTCTGAACAAAGAGTTTAGCTTTAGAAGAAGGTAAAACAGCAGCGTGCTGTCGGAAGATACTAGAGGAGGAAAAGAGTAAGAATCAAAGTTAGAGTTGACATTTTTTGCTTAATGCCAGAAAGAGCGTGAGGAAGAGAAACCAGAAAGATTGTTGCATTTTCTATGGATAAAAGAGCTTTTGGTGTTACGAAGGATAGAATTTGCACTATTCCGGGATGAAACATAAGTTTCGTGATTTTCTGGAGTTTGAAGACAACGGTAATCCCTGAAGGCAGCATTCCTGCGATGAATAGCACGAGAACTAGCAATTTTAAGCCAAGGTTTGTTAGGTTTAGTAGAAGGGAAAGAATATTGAATGTACGCCTTTTTGCTAGAGACAATCACCTCGGTAATGCGTTCTGCTCACTCCAGTACCTTCTTATCAATTTCTTACTCTTCCAAAACCTCTCACAGTTTACTTCCTGTTTACCCTATCGTAAGCTTTCTCCAGATTCATAAAACACATCCTTCCCTTTATCTCTACTTTTCTCCTCAA
>SEYY01009966.1:65000-67500 GCA_009176605.1 Armadillidium nasatum
TCCCTAAGGCAGAAGACCATAGATCAGTAGATAGGAAAGTATGTCACCAGTTAACCTCGAGCGTCGAAAGCCATACTGGTGATCAGAAAGAAGAGAATGAGACTCCAAATGATCCAGGAAATGAGAGTTGAGAAGAGTTTCAAAAATTTTAGATAGAACATTATATATATAATATATATATATATATATATATATATATATATATATATATATATATATATATATATATATATATATATATATATATATATATATATATATATATTACAAATCTTGAAAAATTAAATTCGTTTCCATAAAAATAAACAAAAATGTCAACACAGTGGAGTTTCGTGTGTAGGATGTAACGAGTAACGAGTAACGGAAAAACCGTTATAATTTGTAAAAATGGGGTAGCGTTACCGTTACAGCGTTACATTTTAAAACCCTTTGAAGCGTTACCGTTACTCGTTACATTTGTAACGCCCGTTACGTAACGCCGTTACATGTAACGCGTTACTGCCCACCTCTGTATATATATATATAATATATATATATATATATATATATATATATATAATATTATATATATATATATATATATATATATATATTATATATATATATAATATATATATATATATATATATATATATATATATATATATATATATATATATATATATATATATATATATATATATATATATATATATATATATATATATATATATATATATATATATATATATATATATATATATATATATATATATATATATATATATATAATATATATATATATATATATATATATATATATATATATATATATATATATATATATATAATATATATATATATATATATATATATATATATATATATATATATATATATATATATCCCTCCTCAGAATCCATGGTTCGATCGCGCTTGCTCTCGTTCCATTTAGGCTAGAGACATCGCGTATGGAGAGTGGAAAAATTCTCCCACCCCTATCACTCTCGCTAATTTTCATTCAGTTCGGAATCGTTGCAGAGATATTCTTCGACGAGCAAAGCAGATTTTCACCAAAAGAAGGTGTGATGAGCTTCTAAATTCTCCTATTGACAAATCTTTCTTGCCTCTTGTGAAAAAACTGTCTAACAACTTCTGTAAAACTTCCATTCCTACTCTTATTTGCTCTGATGGTTCTTTTGATAACACTCCAAGTAAAAGGGCTAATATCTTCGGCCTCCTTTTTTTCCCTCTAATTCAACCCTGGACAACTTTGACAACCGTCCTCCTACTTCTTCTCCTTTCAGCTGTCCCACTCCTTTACCTGTGATTATATTTGATCTGGTGCATTGACTTATGAAATCTATGAACGTTAGGAAGGCAAGCGGCCCAGATGGCATTCCTTTCCAAGTTTTAAGGGAGTGCGCTTCTGAGCTGGCCTCTCCCTCGCTCAATTTTCCTCTCTATGACTCAATATTAGTACTTTCCCTCAGTGTTGGAAGCGCGCATTAGTCCAACCTATTACGAAAAAAGATAGCCGTTCTGACCCTTCTAACTATCACCCTGTGTGGTGGCGCTTGACATATTTAAAATATTTGACCGGGTATGACATGCGTTACTGCTTTCCAAGCTCTCCTCCTTCACTTTGATTACTTATGCCTAGTTTTCTTTCAAATCGTTCGATTTCGGCTGTTATTGATGGGATGACTACTTCATTTCCTGTCAATAGTGGTGTTTGTCAGGGTTCTGTCTTGTCTCCTACTCTATTCTTACTTTTCATTAATGATCTTCTCAGCTGCTCATCTAACCCTATCCATTCAAATGCTGAGGACTCGATCTTCCTCCTGTAACATCTCTGGAAAACCTTGAATTTTTACAACCACTATGTTCTATTGCTTAAATTCTGTGTCCATACTATTACCATTTACTGGTACTTCTGCTACTGTTCCTCTAATGGAACAGATTTTTTTTTTAAAAAATTTTTTGTACTGCTTCACTTGAAACTATTAAATCTCGTTCAGATGCTGAGGTCTCTTTGGGGAATTTCAACGACGTAACTTCACTGAATGGTTGAACTCTATTCCTACTTATAAAGGTGAGGAAAAGTCAAAATAATTCAGTATTCCTAACGTTTTATTGGATCGAAAAACTGCACAAATTCCTGATTGCCCGATGTGAATACATTGTTTTCCCTTTCATCAGTAACTCTGGCTACAATCCTGCAGCTCTTAGTTATAATACTCTCCAGTATCTTCCCCTCTGGCCAAAAATGCAATTTCAGGCACATTAATAGGGTTGCTTTGGGAGTATTGTGTCTCTTCTATGCTAACAATACTTAAAATAAATCCTGCTTCGTCAGTGAGTATGCTTCGGAGTCTATCGAAAATAAGGGGTGGTCCGTAACAGTTTACCGAATGAGTAGGTTCATTTTTCCTTCTACTTTCCTTTCAAAAATCCATGGTTCAAAAATCCTGTTCTAGTGAAATTCATGAAAGAAACAACGCGTGTCAAAGTGGAAAAC
>SEYY01009967.1:0-7500 GCA_009176605.1 Armadillidium nasatum
TTTCTTTCGATGTTCTCCCGTCTCTCCTGTTGACAATATAAAACATCCTTGGCCTTCACATAAACAAAAAAATGTCTTGGAAACCTCATATCACAATGGTTGTTAGGGCGGCCTCAAAGAAGCTGGGAGTTCTGTTTAGACTGCGAGAATTTTTTTCTTCCTCGCAGTTACTCCAATTATACAAGGGTCTCATCCGCCCTTGTATGGAGTACTGCTCTCATATCTGGGGTGGCTCAGGTTTCACCCGTCTTTTGGATAGGGTTGAGTCAAAGGCTAAAAGACTTATAAACTGTCCCGCTCTTTCTAATTCTCTTGATTCTTTATCTTTGCGACGTGATGTTGGTGCCTTGTCTCTTTTCTATAGGTACTACAGTGGCAAATGCTCGAGGGAACTATCCACCCGTGTACCTCCACCTTTACGGCGTCCTCGCAGCACAAGGGGTGCAATGTCCGCTCATCAATTTTGCGTGGACATAGGCAACTCCAGGCTTGTCCGCTGTGGTGCCTCTTTCTTTCCTGCCACCTCTGTCTTGTGGAACTCTCTTCCATCTTCTGTATTTCCCTCTGCATTTAATCTCAATTTCTTTAAAGCCCGCGTCTGCGCCCACCTGAGAAATTTGCGTTAGGTGGGTACTGTGGGGGTGGTTTTTATTTTCTGGGTTTTGTACTCTATTTACTTTCATTTTTATTCTTTTAACACCCCCTCCTTGAATAGGGCTTTGCCCGTGAGTGGTGGTGATGTGTAAAAAAAAAAAAAAAAAAAAAAAAAAAAATATATATATATATATATATATATATATATATATATATATATTATATATATATATATATATATATATATATATATATATATATATATATATATATATATATATATATATAGTTAACCATTCATTTCAATCAGGTGCATCTCAAGATCAATTACAGAGAAGCAAGAAAATTTACACTAGGAAAGATCAAGGAACTCATAGAGTTAAAGGTATGATTTACAAATATTTTATAAAAGCTTTAAAAACCACTTTTGTCAAAATGACAGCGCTTGCAATCTTTCGATAGCATTTCCCATTTGACTTTAAAGCATTAAAACTATCTGAAAACTAAATCTCATATACATTTTGTGAAACATTATAAATTTTTCAAAATCATTTGCTTTAATAGAGTCAGATCTCGAATCACTTTTTCAATTGATAAACCTAAAATACTGTAAAAAAAAGGCACAAAAATTAAAACTCATTGCCAACAAACACCAGCTGGCAACAGTTATAAAATCTTCACGGGCTGACAACAACGACTTTTTAAAAAATACATTTTTTAAATTAATATTATTTGGTAATTAATGCATCTAAATTAAAGAATCCTCTATTATTATTATTCATGTAGTTTCTATTATTAATTATAAAAAATTCAACTATAAATTTTTTTTTGGAATTTATATAACTCAAACCTTCATCTGTTCTTAATGCTCTATGTGTTCCTTGTTCTCCTGATATGTCTTGAAAGGATCACATAATTTTTCATTCTAAACAAGTTTCTAAAGATGTGCAGTGTCCTGAGACGATTTCAAAAGTTTTACTCAACCCACCCAAGCTGTTCACCATTGTTTGGAGAACTCACACATCTGGGTGGTTACTATCATACAATTCCCTTGAAATGCTGGAGTCTGGGGCATTTCGTAAGTTTTGTACCATTCGTCGAATGGTTACATAACTCTCTCCATACTGTCATTATTACAACTAACACTACCTTTCTTAACTCTCTAATCTGATACCTATTTCTGTACAGTATCATCTTTTCTCGACTCAGATTTAGCTTTTATGCTCAGTCTTACATATATTTTACTGGTAAGTCTGTAACACACTCCCATTGTCTATTTCCCTAACTTGATTTTAATCGCACCTATTCAAACGTCTTGTACAGTAACATGTCGACCATTAATTTGCTATTAATAAAATAGAATTTCCCAATTCAAACATTTTCTACCACCTGCTTTTTCCCACCAAAGGATATATAAATATATATATATATATATATATATATATATATATATATATATATATATATATATATATATATATATATATATATATATATATATATATATATATATATATATATATATATATATATATATATATATATATATATTTATATATCACCTCTGGTGGGCAAAGGTCAGAGGCCTACCAAAGTTCCACCAGAGTCAGTGGGAAAGACGGAAGCCTGGTCATATTAAAGGCCGACGTGACCCGATACACGACGTTTGAAAGTGTGTAAGTCATAGGAAGTTGGAAAAATAGAAGAAGGGAGTGTGTTCCAGACTTTACCAGTAGAGTACATGTAAGATTGAGCATAGCGGTTAAGTCTGGGGTCAGAGAGTTGGACAGAGAAAGGATGAGACTGTGTAGAAAGCCGATTCGCATGAACCCTTCTCAGTGGAGAAGGTAGGCGACGAGAGAGTTCAGAAGAGCAGTGTCCATTGTAATAGCGATAGTATAGAGAGAGTGACGCAACAATTCGACGGGCAGAAAGAGATTGGAGAGAATCAGTGAGAGCAGGAGAGTTGATAAGACGAAAAGCCCTAGACTCCACCTTTTCCAGGAGAGCTGTGTGAGTGGAACCACCCCAGTTGTGTGACGCATACTCCATACAGGGGCGAACAACACCTCTATACAGAGCAAGCAACTGGGGTGGAGTGAAGAAATACTGAAGGCGCCTCAGAACACCTAACCTCTTAGAAGCTTGTTTAGAGAGAGAGGTAATGTGATCTTTCCAAGAAAGATGACGAGAAAAGGAAACACCAAGAATATTAAGAACAGATGAAGGTCTGAGTTGAGTTTTTTCGAAGAAGATATTATAGTTGTGTGGAAGATTGTGTCGAGTGGAGAGATGGAGGAATTGAGTTTTGGTGGCATTGAAAACAACCATGTTCTCTCTGCCCCAATTGGAAATACGAGATAGATCAGAGGTCAGCTGCTCCAAGGCAACCCTCCTTGCATCTTGTAACTGTTGTTGAGAAGGGCGCCTTTCAAACTGAAAAGAGTAATGAAAGGTGGAGTCATCGGCATAGGAGTGGATAGGAGATGAAGTAACAGAAAGAAAGTCATTAATGAAAAGCAGAAAAAGTGTTGGGGATAGGACAGATCCTTGAGGAACACCACTATTAATAGATTTAAAGGAAAAGAAGTGGCCGTCTACAACTGCTGCTATAGAACGATCGGAAAGGAAATCAGAGAGAAGGTCACAGAGAGAAGGATAGATTCCGAAAGAGGGAAGTTTGGAAATCAAAGCTTTGTGCCAGACTCTATCGAAAGCTTTCGATATGTCTAGCGCAACAGCAAAAGATTCACCGAAATGCCGAAGAGAGGAGGACCAAGAGTCAGAGAGAAGGGAAAGGAGATCACCAGTAGAGCGTTTCTTACGAAAGCCATACTGGCGATCAGAGATAAGATTAGAAGAATTGAGATGTTTCCAAATCTTCCTGTTAAGGATAGATTCAAAAACTTTAGAAAGAACGGAGGTTAAAGAAATGGGACGATAGTTAGAGGGTTGAGAGGGGTCCCCCCTCTTCGGCACAGGCTGAATGAGCGCACGTTTCCAGCAAGAAGGGAAGGTTGAAGTAGAAAGACATAGACGAAAAAGTTTACCAAGGCAGGGTGCAAGCTCGGAAGCACATGTTTTGAGAACCACAGGAGGGATACCGTCATGACCGTACGCCTTCTAAGTGTTAAGCTCAGAGAGAGCAGAAATGACATCCTTAGCAGAAATTATAATTCTAGGCATAAATTAGTTGGAGGGGGTTGAAGGAGAAGGAACAGCTCCGGAATCGTCTAAGGTTGAATTAGAGGCAAAAGTTTGAGCGAAGAGTTCAGCTTTAGAAGAAGGCAAAACGGCAGTTGTACCGTCAGAAGATACTAGAGGAGGGAAAGAGAAAGAAGCAAAGTTAGAGTTGACATTTTTTGCAAAATGCCAGAAAGAGCGTGAGGAAGTAGAACCAGAAAGATTGTTGCATTTTCTACGGAGAAAGGAGTTTTTAGTGTTACGAAGGATAGATTTTGCACGATTCCGGGATGAAATATAAGTTGTATGAGTTTCTGGAGTTTGAAGGCGATGGTAACCCCTGAAGGCAGCATCCATGTGGTGGATAGCACCAGAACAAGCAGAGTTAAACCAAGGTTTATTAGGTTTAGTAAAGGGAAAGAATATGGAATGTACTCCTCCATGCCAGAGAGAATCACCTCAGCTATTCGCTCTGCACACTCAGAGGGACCCCTCCCACGGAAACAGTAATCATTCCATGGAAAATCAGAGAAGTACAACCGCAAGTCAGACCAGTTAGTGGCACCGAAATGCCAAAAACGTCTCCTCGCCGAAGGCGGGGGCCGTTCTTGCGGAAGACTTGAAGAGACAGGACAAGATACAGAGATAAAAAGGTGATCGGATGAATCCAGAGGAGGAAAGAGTTAACTGTGTAAGGAGAAGGATAAGAAGTTAGGAAAAGATCAAGTTTGTTGGGTTCATCACCAAGGCGATCAGGGATACGAGTAGGGAGCTGCACCAACTGCTCAAGGTTATTCTGGATAGAAAATTGGAAGGCGAGTTCACCAGCTGTATCGTGAGAACTAGAAGAAAGCCATTGGCGGTGATGAACATTGAAATCACCTAATATGATGATTTCAGAGAAAGGAGAAGAAGAAAGAATGTGTTCTATTTTAGAGTTAAGATAGTCGAAGAATTTTGGATAGTCTGTAGAGTTAGGAGATAAGTAGACTGAACAAATGAATTTAGTTGTAGAGTTGCAAGAAAGTTTAAGCCATAAAGTAGAGAATTCGGAAGACTCCAAATTAGAGACACGAGAACAGACAACATCGTTGCGCACATAAGCGCAACATCCGAATTTGGCTGAAAATTGAGGATAGAGACAGTAGGAGGAAACAGAGTAGACCTTGCTGTCAGAGCACCCAAACACCTGAGATTCGGTTAAGAATAAGAGATGAGGTCTAGAAGAAGAGAGGTGGTGTTCGACAAAGTGGAAATTAGTAAAGAGACCATGAATGTTGCAGAAGTTAATGAAAAAGGAAGATCGTGCATCAGGGCAAGTCGGCAAAGAGGTCTTGGGGTCACCAACCCCATCACCGGAGGGCACTAACTCCCAAGTGGTGATGGGGGAAGGAGTGGATGAAAGGAATTCTTTGGATGCCGCCCCTCGTAGCATCTCCGAGGCAGTTCTATGTTTCGCCATTTTTTTTGTATTTGTTATTTTAAAGGTAATGTAGGAGTAAGTGCTTGTAAATTTGTAGAAACGTGAGGAGCTGGGGGAAGGAGAAGTTGGAGCATAGACACTCCCATGTGGGACGAGGGTTCACTAGAGACCCTCTGAGAAGGTGAAACGCGAAAAGGAACGAACCAAAGGGCAACGGAGTGAAACGGGATGGTCTAGCCCACCCTATCACTCCGCGGTTAAGCCCAATGGGGGGTACTTTCATCGCTTCGGACGGCGCTAAGTCCTCCCTATATATATATATATATATATATATATATATATATATATATATATATATATATATATATATATATATATATATATATATATATATATATATATATATATATATATATATATATATATATATATATATATATATATATATATATATATATATATATATATATATATATATATATATATATATATATATATATATATATATATATATATATATATATATATATATATATATATATATATATATATATATATATATATATATATATATATATATATATATATATATATATACAGAAAGAATTTGGTGGTACGGGGTTGGGAAAAGAATTACCAACTGAAACTGATTTGGACTCGAAATCAAGACCCCAGTTCACCTCGAAAGATGGGAATGCTTCTCTGTGTTTTCATAATGAATTACAAATGTCGTATGTCTCATACGAGGTTAGTGTTGCTGCTGTTAGTGTCTCAGACCATTTCACGGAAGATGAAGATGATGATAGTTGCATCAGAACTCTTAAAAAGGAACAAACGATCGAATTCAATGAAGAGAATTGGATAGCAAATAACATTAGTCAATTGAATCCAAACATAACTGAGCTGTGTTTTGATGTGTACGTTTTTCCATTCATCAACCAAAGTGGAAGCTACTATGAACACCAAGAGATGTGTAAAAGTTTGAATGGTCGTTTTCTTTATCTTGAAGAAGTGGAACACTTTCAAGAATATTTTGATTCTTTCGAGACAGATATGGATTCAAATTCAACTAGGAATCTTTTCCTTACCATTTGGCTCCGTGAAGGATCTAGTAAAACAGGTTCAGTATTTCTTTGTCCTATTTACATGGTAACATCAAAAGAAAACTTTAAATTTATTTGCTCGGCGGATATTGAATCCACGTTTTGCATTTCTCCTGTTTACAGTAATTTTGAATTTTATGGACCCCTCGAAAAATTCGACAGAAATTATTTACTATTGAAGAATGACGATAAGAAATTTAATTTTTATCTTCAGGGTTATAGTTTCTCTTACATTAAGATAAAGAATGAAAAATGGATACTTTCGTCAAATTTCCACAAAGAAAAATTCAAACTAGAATCTACCATACCAATGGGTAGACAAAATTGGACGTCGGCAAACAACAAAACTAAAATGATTACTATAACTCATTGCAAAGAAAAAGAATTCGCGTGCACCAATGGAACTTGCTTACCTTGGTATGTTAGATGCAATGGAACTGTTGAATGTTCAGATAAAAGTGACGAAGAAAACTGCAACAAACTACAAAGAGAAATTGGTTACCTCGTAGACATACCTCCACCTCCAAATAAGAGAGAATCTACTTTTAAAATCTACTATGAAGTCAGTTTATGGAACATAGCCGATATTACGTCAACAGGGTCAGCAGAAACGGATATAGAAATTTATCTAACTTGGTACGATCCAAGAATTAAATTTTGGAATATAGCGAAAAAGGATATCATAAATTTGGAAAATATTTGGACTCCTAAATTGAGCTGGATAGGAAACCATCCTCCAGGTATTTTACTTGCAATAGATGAGAAGAGGAGTTACATTTCCTGCAGTAGTGATCCACAGTCCTTTGAAACGAATCAAAATAGGAGTTTTTCAGACAAGGATCCTTATATGGGTAAATGTTAGTCTATCTATCTATCTATCTATCTATCTATCTATCTATCTATCTATATATATATATATATATATATATATATATATATATATATATATATATATATATATATATATATATATATATATATATATATATATATATATATATATATATGGCGGATCGTCTATATGGACTCCAGGGCTGCAGCCCCTCCAAATTAAAAATACCAGGCGTAGGATGTTGAATACATATGAAATTTTTGTCAGAGAAAAGTGATTTAAATTCATTTTTTTAACAACTTAATACATAAAAAGTATAAATCAATAAAGAAAATAACAATTAAATGCATTTTGCAACTGCAAAT
>SEYY01009967.1:12500-16871 GCA_009176605.1 Armadillidium nasatum
AGAGAATTTTTGAACTTTGTGAGTTTCTAGGTAGTCAGTTGAAGACATGTTTGTTTGGGGAATTTCTGCTGCTACTTTAGCTCCTATAGTTGTAAAATAGGAATTCAATTCATTGACAAAAAGTTACTTATTGGTCAATATCTCGTCTTTAATTTTTATTTCTGGAATTCTAACCATTATTTTTGAGACGGTATAAGATGCTATTTATGATGTCGATTTGGCATCATTTTGAGTTTGTTTAAATTTGTTTTTAAAATAGATAGCTTTAGATTTTCTATTTATCTTCATCAATAATGAAGAATATGTGATGAATGTTTGCATTTGTATAATGCCTCTCTTAACACTTTTATAGAGTTTCTGTTTTTGCTTTATTGAATTTAGCAATGCTCTTGTTAACCATTTATTCATAATCCTTTTTTCTGTAGAAGTTTTGTGTTTTATGGGAAAGTGTTTATCGTAAATAATGTAGAAATTATGGTTGAATATTTTGAATTTTTCATCAATTGAAACATTGCCACTGCGCACAAATGTAAAATCTGTTATCTTTATTTGATTTAGAAACTTATTTTTACGGTTATCAGAAACGAGTCTAAAAGCTATTTTCTTTTGTTATTTTGAAGTACGTAGTGCTTCTAGCATTAATACGCAAGGGTAGTGCTCTGAAATATATGAGTACAATGTGTAGGATTTTGTTGAATCTTGTTTATTTGACCATATATGTTCGATTATTATAGAGTTTTGATGTGCATTTAGCCTTGTGATGCTTGTTATGTAATTTACAAAGCCATTTGATATCATGATGTGAATTAGTGAATTTGTACGACATGGGAAAGTGGCATTGCTGGAAACGTCAATGCTAAAGTCCCCAGCCAATAATGAGATTCCATTTTTCAGTGCAAGACTGCAGATTTCGTCGAGCGTTTTTACAAAATTTGCTTTACTTTCTTGTGGTGGTTGGTATATTCCTAAAAAATTAAACTTCTTAGTTCCTTCATTGAATGAAAGTCACTGCAAGTGCCTCTATGTCTTTATTAACAATTGATAGTGTTACTTTTGCTTTAAGTCCGTTTTTAACGCACACCGATATTTCACCCACTCGTTTTTATTTGCCGCAAGCACTGAAGAGGTCATAGCTTTCAAGGTCAAACAGTTCTTTGTTATAATCTTTCAAGTATGTCTCCGTAAGCACTATACAAGAGAAGTCAAAACTAAAGGTAGAGAGAAGGTGTGTAAAGTCTTCATGGTGTTTCGGAAAACTCCTGATGTTAAGACACATTAATTTGAAACACTAAGAGTCTTTATATAGATTGTTTAATTCATTGGGTAGGTGGAGGGGACATATTCTAATGTTTGAATTGTCATTGTATCTATTAGGCATAGTGTTTCTTAGGATTTCTAGATGCTTGTATAAAATGTAACAAGATGTTGCATGTTAGGTTTGTGGAGACTGTATTTGTGATAGAATACAAAAGATATATCCTGATCAGGGGAAATATGGGCAGTAGATATTTTTATTGATCAAGCTTGTGAAGGTTATAATTTAAATTTATATAATAGCAAGTGTGAATTGAGTTCAAACACAGAGCTGTGCAGTGTAAAGTCGATTGCCCCTAGGATTGCATAGTTAGTGGCTGAAACGTTCGATTTGATGTGAAAGAGGGTAGAGAGAGAGAGAGAGAGAGAGAGAGAGAGAGAGAGAGAGAGAGAGAGAGAGAGAGAGAGAGAGATTAAAAGAAAGAAAGAAAGAGAGAGAGATAGAAGTGGGAATTACAAAGATAATAGGGAGGGAGGGAGAGAGAGAGTAGGAAATAAGAATTAAAAGAGAGAGAATACGGAATTAAGAACGAAAAGAAGAAAAGGGGGGGGGGAGAGAGAAGACGGGATTACAAAGATAAAAAGAGAGAAAGAAAGAAAGACAAATTTAAAGGGAGAGAGAGAACACGGAATTAAAATAAGGAGAAAAGGAGAGAGAGAGAGAGAGAGAGAGAGAGAGAGAGAGAGAGAGAGAGAGAGAGAGGAATTACAAAGATAAGGGGGAGAGAGAAGAAAATAATAAATAAAAGAGAGAGAATACGGAATTGAGAATGATAAGGAGAAATGGGGGGGGGGAGATAGAGAAAAGATGGGAAGAACGATAAGGAGAAAAGGGGAAGAAGAGAGAAAGATATATAGAGAGAGAGGGCGAGAAGGAAATCAGATTTGAAAGAGAAAGAGAAAACTTAACTATAAAGGAAAGAAGAGAGAGAGAGAGAAGGCGGAATTACAAAGATAAGGGAGAGAGAAAGAGAAAAGACGGTATTGCAAAGATAATGAGAGAGAAGAAAATAAGAAATTAAAGGGAGAGAGAGAGAGAATACGGAATTAAAACGATGAGGAGAAAAGGAGAGAGATGAGAAGACTTAATTAAAGAAATAAAAAGAGAGAGAGAAGGAAATCAGAATTAAGAGAGAGAGAGAGGAGGGAATTACAAACATAAAGGGGTGGAGAGAGAGAGAGAGAGAGAGAAGGAAATAAGAATTAAAAGAGAGATAGAATAAGGAATTAAGAACGATAAGGAGAAAGCTGGAGAGAGAGAGAAAAAAAAAAAAGACTGAATTACAAAAATAAGAAGAGAGAGAGAGGAGGAAATAATAATTAAAAGGGAGAGAGAGAGAAATACGGAATTTAAACGATAAGAATAAAAGGAGAGAGAGTAGACGGGATTACAAAGAGAAGAGAAAGAGAACACGGAATTAAAACGATAAGTAGAAAAGGAGAGAGAGAGAGAGAGAGAGAGAGAGAGAGAGAGAGAGAGAGAGAGAGAGAAGAAAATCAGAATTGAAAAGAGAGAAAGAAGACGGAATTACAAAGATAAGGTGAGAGAGAGAAAAGGAAATAAGAATTAAAAGATAGAGAGAATACGGAATTAAGAACGGTAAAGAGAAGAGAGAGAGAGAGAAGACGGGATTACAAAAATAAGAAGAGTGAGAGAAAGAAATTAAAATTAAAAGAATTAGAAAAGAAATTAGAATTAAAAAGGAGAGAGAGAGAGAGAGAGAGAGAGAGAGAGAGAGAGAGAGAGAGATAATACGGAATTAAAACGATAAGGAGAAATGGAGAGAGAGGGAAATCAGTATTGAAAGAGAGAGAGAGAGAGAGATAAAAAAGACGGACTTACAAAGATAAGGGGAGAAAGAGATATAGAGAGAGAATACGGAAAACCACCACAGATGTGTGCTGTGTTTCCCATACAGAGGCGAACAGCACTCATATAAAGAGCAAGTAACTCGGGTGTTGTGAAGAAATTCTGAAGGCGCATCATAACACCTAACCTCTTAGAAGCTTGTTTTGGAAGAGAAGTAATGTGATATTTCCAAGAAAGAAAAAGAAACATCAAGAATATTAAGGAGAGATGAAGGTTTGAGTTGTGTGTTTTTGAAGAAGATATCATAGCTGTGTGGAAGATTGTGTTGAGTAGAGAGATGGAGGAATTTAGTTTTGGTGGCATTGAAAACAAAAATGTTTTCTTTGCCCCAATTTGAAATGTGAAATATATCAGGGATCAGTTGCCCCAAGGCTACCTCTTTTGCCTCTATTTAATTCTGTTGGGAGGGGTGCCTTTCAAATTAAAAAGTGTAATGAAAGGGGAGTCATCGGCATAGGAGTGGATAGGAAATGAAGTGAGAGAGAGAACGTTATTAATGAAAAGCAGAAAAAAGTGCTGGAGATAGGACAGACCTTGAGGAACACCACTCTTAATATATTTAAAAGATGAACGTTGCCCGTCTATAACAGCTTCTTAGAACGACAAGAAAGGAAATCAGAGAGAAGGCCACAGAGAGATCGATAAATTCCGAAAGAGGGATTGTTTGGAAATCAAAGCTTTGCGACAGACTTAATCGAAAGTTTTCGATAAGATCAGCACGACAGCAATAGATTCACCGAAATGAAGAAGAGCAGATTAACGAGAGTCACAGAGAAGGGAAAGAAGATCACCAGTAGTGTTTCTTACAAAGCCATACTGGCGATCAGAGATAAGATTAGATGAAGTGAGATGTTTCCAAATCTTCCTGTTAAGAATAGATTCGAAAACTTTAGAAAGAACGGAGGTTAAAGAAATGGGACTATATTTAGAGGGTTGAGAGGGGTCCCCCTTTTTCGGCACAGACTGAATGAGCACAAGTTTATAGTAAGAAGAGAAGGTTGAAGTAGAAAAGCATAGACGAAATAGTTTACCAAAGAAGGGTGCAAGCTCTGAAGCCCAGGTTTTGAGGTTTTGAGAACCACAGGAGAGATACCATCAGGACCGTACTCCTTTCTAGCGTTAAGCTTTGAGGGAGCAGAAAAGACGTTTTTAGAAGAATATATATATATATATATATATATATATAT
>SEYY01009968.1:5000-7500 GCA_009176605.1 Armadillidium nasatum
TTTATTATTATAGTAGTACTGTCATTATTATTATCAAATTAATATTATTATTATTATTATTATTATTTTATTATTTTTTTTTTTTTTTAATTTTAGAAAAATTTTTTGGTTAAAAAATCATAATTTCTATTATGTAAAAACAAACCATTAAATATAACACGCTAAAAAAAAAAAAAAAAAAAAAAAAGTCACATTCAAATGCTAAAAAATCAAAATCTACGAATATACCATTTTATATCATAAATAAATATTAAGTCGTAAAAACCTTTAAATAAATTATAGCTTCCTATCAGGTATGCTAACCTTCACATAAGTGTAAAATATTCGTTATAATATAGTTTGTAAAGAAATTTTATTGCTATACATCAATCGGATGCAATTTAACTGTTTAAAGTCTTTACATTTAATTTTAATTATTATTATATTATTATTATTATTATATTATTATTTTTTATTTTTATTTTTTTTTAATTATTTTTTATATTTTGAAAACCTATTATTATTATTATTATTATTAAATTGAAATTCAAAGCTTCATTTATTTAAAATGAAATAACAGCTTGACACACTGTTTTATGAATGAAAAATGAGATATTATATATATTATTTTTACTTGTTATTTTTATACACAAGTTTTTGCGACAAGTTTTGAATATATTAAAACAAAGGATTCGATTTTATTTTTATTATTATCCATGCTCCTGAATTATTGAGTTAAGTACAGAAAAACTGAATTTTGAAATTTTATGAAACTTAAGACTATTTGCAGTTTTGGAGAGTCCCTCGCTGTGTAAGCTACAGGTAATAGCACGAGCTGACGGAGCTACTTCCGGAAGTGCAGAACATACTTTATGTATAAGGACAAAGTGTTTAATGTGATCCATCACTGCCACTACCAGGGGAGGTTTAAAGTAAACAGATCTGGTTAATTATCTTAACAGACAAAAGTTCTGTTTTCTATCACAAGATTCAAATAAAAATAGAAACACCAGCAAATCATCATTAAGAATGCCCAATAACATCCCTGCTGGTCTGATGGCAAGGTTGATTGATGGCAACGTTAATTGATGGCAAGGTTGATTGATGGCAAGGTTAATTGATGGCAAGGTTGATGGCAGGTATTGAATTGAAACTAATTCAAAATCTAGTGACAGCCTATTCAAATATTTTCTTATATATATATATATATATATATATATATATATATATATATATATATATATATATATATATATATATAATATATATATATATATATATATATATATATATATATATATATATATATATATATATATATATATATTATATATTATATATATATATATATATATATATATAATAATATATAAATAATATATAATAATATATATACACTTAACATATAACAAAGACTAACAAATCATGGTATATAAACAAACCTTCAAACAGCATCCTTAAAAAATTGTCCTAAGAATCGTTGGGACAGTGGCAAAAATGTCACAAAAATTTTTCCATTATTTTCTTGTTAAAAATATATCGGTGAAGCGACTTTCTTATGCTTAACATGTCTTTTCTTATGAAAATTTTACTGTTGCTTTTTTGCCACTTGTCCCAGGCTCGTTAGGACAATTTTTCCAGTGTACGAAAACGATTATATATATATATATATATATATATATATATATATATATATATATATATATATATATATATATATATATATATATATATATATATATATATATATATATATATATATATATATATATATATATTTATATATTATATATATATATATATATATATATATATATATATATATGAATAGCCAGAGACCCATGTTAAATCTACCAGAGATGGACAGTTCAAATCAGAAATTAATTTATTAAGGGCCAGACATTTAAAAGTGTTTACGTCATAGGAAAGTGGAGGAACAAGAAGAAGGAAATGTGTTATAAACCTCACCAGTTATGTATATGTAAGAATGGGCATAGCGGTTAAATTTGGGGTCTCACAGAGTTTGAAAGAGGAATAATTGTGATTATGTTGATTGACAAGTCGCACGGGCTATTCTCAAAAAGTAGAGAAATGCAATTTGAAATTTAGTTCAAAAGAACAGTGTCTCTTATAATAGCGATAGTGTAAGAAGAGTGATGCCTCTGTTCTTCGGGGTAAGAAAGAATATGAAGAGAATCAATGAGAATTGGAGCGTTAAATAATTCTATTCTTTGAAGAAGTGATGAGCATGGAGGTCAGTCTTTAAATTAAACCCGCATTTTACATTTTCCCAACTCCATTAGAATTTAATAAACCATCATCCTTTACCAACCGGAGATAACATAAAAAAAAATTGGTGTGACGTGAAGAAAATCTGAAGACCTCTAAAAAAAACTTATCTAGTGAGAGAAATAGTGTTCTTCTAGGAACGATCACGAGAAAAGGATATTTCAATAATATTGTGTTTTCAAAGATGTTATTTCTGTGTGAAAATTTTGTTGATTGAATGATGAAGGAACTG
>SEYY01009968.1:15000-30000 GCA_009176605.1 Armadillidium nasatum
TAATATTATTTGAATTGATTAATTGCAAAATGCATGCTTTAAATTTAAATCACACTCATTCATTATTGAAAGAACTTCCTCTGAAGATGTCTCAAGTGCAGAGACGAAACGCGTCAGGAGAATATAATAAATATACTTTCTACTTCTGCTGTAGATTGTTCTCAAGAATAATTTTAAAGAAATTAAACTATATTCAAAAATAGCTATTTAGAAATTTGGAATCCAAATGTAGATCCTTTATTAAATCAAAAAAGCTGATATTGATTTCCTAAATAATTAAAATAATTAATAATAATAATAATAATATAAAAAAAATTAAAATTAAAATTTAATATATATATTATATATATATATATAATATATATATATATATATATATATATATTATATAATATATATATATATATTATATATATATATATATATATATATATATATATATATATATATAATATATATATATATATATATATATATATATATATATATAATACAACAACGGAGACATAACACACCCCTGCCTCAGTCCAACTCCAACGTTAAACCATTTATATATATATATATATATATATATATATATATATATATATATATATATATATATATATATATATATATATATATATATATATATATATATATATATATATATATTATATATATGTCTAAACTGTTTTGCCACATATTAAAGAAATGAAGTCTTAACTGTCACCATGTTGAATTTTAATAAACTAAAATAAAATCAAGATCACTAACTGATACCTACTCAATGTTTTCAATATTACTATGGAAACTTTATATATATATATATATATATATATATATATATATATATATATATATATATATATATATATATATATATATATATATATATATATATATATATATATATATATATATATATATATATATATATATATATATATATATATATATATATATATATATATATATATATATATATATATATATATATATATATATATATATATATATATATATATATATATATATATATATATATATATATATATATATATATATATATATATATATATATATATATATATATATATATATATATATATATATATATATATATATAGGGATATTATATATATTTTAAATATATATTAAATCATTTGCAGCTTCACAATAAAAATTTAAACAATAACTTGTCCGAATCCATAAATTCTTTTATAAAAATTAAATGTCGTGGCGAAAGAAACTTGCACCTATATATATATATATATATATATATATATATATATATATATATATATATATATATATATATATATATATATATATATATATATATATATATATATATATATATATATTCCCGCATGAATGCAGGGTAGTGTCGACTGCAGAAAGTTTTCACATTTCGGCAATTGTAATTGGGAAGAAAGAAAAACTGGTTAAAATGGATTTCCAACGTCTAGAACCATATATATATATATATATATATATATATATATATATATATATATATATATATATATATATATATATATATATATATATATATATATATATATATATATATATATATATATATATATATATATATATATATATATATATATATTCTATTCTACGATAAATTCATTTATTGCTTATTTATCTCCTATCGAAAACGACCTTGAGCAGTTGGTGCAGCTCCCTACCGTATCCCTGATCGCCTTGGAGATGAACCCAATATTCTAGACCTTTTTCTAACTTCTAAACCGTCTCCTTATACTGTTAAACTCTTTACTCCTCTGGGTTCATCCGATCATCTTCTTATATCTCTGTATCCTCTTCTAACTCTACAAGTCTTCCGCAGGAAAGACCTCCTTCTATTGAAAGGAAACGTTTGCGGCATTTCGGTGCCTTGCATTCTTTGACTTGCATACTTTCAAATGCCGTGTATCTGGCTGGACAGGTCAGCCTCCTTCGATCAAAATAGGATTTTTCCCAACTGGTGGAATTTAGTAGGCCTCCGGCCTTTGCCCACTGGAGGATATATATATATATATATATATATATATATATATATATATAATATATATATATATATATATATATATATATATATATATATATATATATATATATATATATATATATATATATAATCGGAGTTAGTCATCATGAACTTTCTCAATGTGGTTTCCTTTTTTTGTACTGTCGTGGTACAAAGGAAACAAACATTCTGTCTTACCAGCTTAGAGGTTAGGGCAGAGTGGGCAACCTTTTTGAGAGGTTATGCCAAAATCGGCAGAATTTCTGACAATTTTTTCCACATGCAAACCAAATTTTTTTAATATATGTAACTTCATTTACAAATACATATAAAACTGAACAAAATAAAAAAATTTTTCTTTTTGTTTTTCCCTACTGGAGATTCTTTTACATTTATTTTCAAGGCAATTATTACAACAATAAAATCCACAAGTTTTAATAAGGCACAAGAAACCTCTCACAAAGGTGCGGTTCAAAGCCAACTGACCGCTTTCGATGGGCGTAACCTCTTTTATAGCCTAATGAGTTTTTTTTTTTTTTTTTTTTTAGGGGATATAACTAACCTTGCACATATCGGAGCTCTGTACCCTTGGGCTACGCCGCTTAAAGATTCTCCCTAAAAAAATTTGGAAAAATTGTTTGACGTCCCAGAAATTTTTTTTTCGGCGTTAAACGTTTGGCACGCGTGCCAATGGTTGTCCACACTTGGGATAGGGTTCGAATTCCCAATAGCAAACGTCAAATTTTTAAATTTCACTCCACAGTTTATATGGTTTTATTCAAATCAAAATCCGCCCACAGGAAGGATTATTAGCCCTGCCAGTAGGTTCACTCGAGGATGAACCAAGGATTTCACGGGCCGACGGCAAACATTCGCTGGCTGGCCAGGTCTATCACAGATGCCGACTTTGATCCCACCTGCAGTAAGTATTTCGCAGATTATATATATATATATATATATATATATATATATATATATATATATATATATATATATATATATATATATATATATATATATATATATATATATATATATATATATATATATATATATATATATATATATATATATATATATATATATTATATATATATAGGAATTCAAAACATTTTAAACAAATTATTTATTTATAAAATATTTAAATTTGATGATCTGTATTACAACAAATATAAAACTTCATTTACATTTTTAACTAAAACTTTAAGTACAATTAAAGTAAATAATTTGATACATAAAATACAATCAAGAAATGGTTACAAATATTCCTGCTTTGATTAATTGCAAAATTGTAAAACTATTTTGCCAATTTATGGGGAAAATGTTAATGCCCTTTTACAATTTTCACGAAATAAAACTTAACAATACTTTTATACCTACAAATTAAAGTTAAATTAACATACAATTAATTTATACTCTTTTATCTTTATAATCTATGCCAATACAATCCACTGCGAATGCTATTATAATCGGGAAGCTGTTCGACAGGACCTACAGCAGCAATTGCAGGACATTTATCGTAGATGTGTCTATAGCAGGAGTCTCGGACTGTATCAGCATTAACAGCCTGTTGAAAAAAAATAAACAAATAAGAAAATAAAAAATAAATAAGGAAATAAAAACAAACAAATAAATTTTTAAGTGTGTGTGTACAAAAGTCATTACTAACCAATGGAATGCTACAATGCTGAGGCAAGAGGATCTTTAAAGAACGAAGAAGGGGGTGAAGAAGAAAATGTTAAATCTTATATAGTATATGTATTTTGTGAAGGTATGTGATAATCGAATTTATGTGGAAGAATGGTCAGTCAGCAAGGGAAAACCACAGTTGTTCATCATGGGGTTTGGAGCATACAATAAAGAAAAACTTTTGACGGATAATGGTGAAATGCACGACATTCTGTGAAAACGAATTGAATTTAGTCTACAAACTAATAGGTTGGAGGAGAATCACTGGAAACGAGATAACCATGAATAAGGATGTGGCAGATAAAAAGTCGGATCATCACCACCTCTTAATAGCGACGACGGCTATACTACTACTGACCCATGACGGATGTGGGGGGTGAATAGTGATGCAGTTGGATGAAGGTAGTGTTGCTTCAGTGTACTTAGAGAGAGAAATTCCAAAACAGATATTGGTCATGGAGGCGAGTGTTGCATGCTTGTTTGCCACTTCAATTCAAATAATTTCGACGTGAAATGAAATACATAATAATAATAATAATAATAATCCATAAATCCTTCAATTTTTGGTTACACTGACATTGCTGCCAAGCAGCAATACCTCTCTAATTACATATACATCGATTCCTTGAACAAAAACGTTTAAATATAACAGAAATCAAACGAAACTGCGCCTTCTTTTTCACCAAAAATCTCTTCATCACTTCAACAAACGCCAATTACAAAGACAAAGAAAAAAAAATCTTTTTCCATAAAATCAGAAAAAATTTCATGAAACAAATATCAGGGAATAAACTTTCTCTGAATAAAAAAAAATCAATGAATAAAACATTGATTTTACTATAATAGCCCGATTGGGTTATTCATCTATGGTAAAATATGAAACTATATAAATTTAAAAAGTGTTGTTTAGAAAATGATAAAATTTCTTTTTCTTTCATGCCCAATAACTTTTATTTGTCATTACAATTATGATTCTATATAATTCTTATTTTAAACTTTTTTTAAATGATGATATAAAAAAAATAATAATAATAAATAATGATAATTCAATTCTTAAAAGGGAAGCCAAATATTTTGAAATCAGAAAAAAAATCTCAAATTCTTCAGATTCTACAGCGGAGTGTCATCCTTCTATATCACCCTCACATTCGATATCATTCTTCTTAGAGCAAATATTTAACATTTGAACGTCTCTTTATTACATACAGATATAACGAAACGTTCAAAAGAAAAAAAAACTACAATAGAATAATGAAAATTTATAAACTTCATTTTTACTCACCTCTATCCTTGCATCAAGTTCATGCAATGGAATTCGTCTGCCATAGCAGAGCATTTGCCTTCCAATGTCTTCACAAATGGGAGTTGTTCCATCTAACTGAAGTAAAAGATTGGTTCGGAGGATATTCTTCGCTCGCTCAACATCAGAGTCTGTTACCTTTGTGCAAAGGTGCAACCACTCACGATGAATTTGGAAAACAAACTCCTGATGAAATGAGAAGTGATACAATTCTAAACAAGAAAACACCCTCGTTCTAATGATTGCACATATATAACAGAATAAGTTAATTCCATACTTACATCAATTGTATGACGATCGCACACAAAGTAGATTCCCCAAAGTCCTGTATCCTTATAACATGTATTGAAAGATTGGAAGGAGTGGCATAGATTCCCTTCAATTCCTGCCTAATAATAATAATAATTTGACTGTAGTTGGAGATGGACATATTAAAAATGGAAAGGAAGATAAAAAGCAGAAGCTGAAGAACAACAGAGAAAAGACTGAATATTTCAAGAGCTTTCAATCAGTTTGAACTTTATAAGTATTAATACAAAACTGAAATGACATTATAATAATAATAATGTATGAATTTAAAAGTTATGAAATAAACAATAGTTGCGCTCCAGCAGGAACATTATCACCACAGACTAAGTATATATAAGACTAGTCAATATTACAACTCATCCAATGACAAATTATGCTATCCCATTTTTGGATCACTTTATAAAAATTAGTGACGTCAATATGATGTTGAACAATAACATCATATTATGAAGCACTCACCCTCTGCACACGACTATAAATTTATATGACCCTATATATATATAGAGTTGGTTAGTTCCGTTAGTCTAAAAGTTGTTAACAATTATGAATTTTGATACCAGAGATGCTTTCGCAATACATGGAAAATTTTCCCTTTAAAAGCACAAAAATTCATAAGATGAAGTTTCGTTAAAACGTATTATGATTAGCTAAATACTCCACCAATAGCTGAAGTCATTTGTATGAACCGACCGGGGCCCTGTCCCCGGCTAAAAATCAGGGAAAACCTGGGTTTGCCTGCCGGAGTTAAAATGGCATATTATACTTATTTATGGTGGATTAAATCAAACAAAATATAAGAAAATTAAGATCTTTTTTCTTGTTTTTTTTTTCTTCCAATATTTTCTTTTCCTTTTGACTGCTCCTCTTCTGCTTGTGAATGTTCATCTTTATGTTTTGATTTTAGATGCCTCCATGAAGATATGGTTGAAAATTTTTTACTTGGGGCACCCGAATGTCCTCTTCTAATTTCCTGCAAATAGATGTTACATTTTGCTATTTCGAGCCTATCCTGAAACATTGTAAAGTACTTCCATACTGCTGAAGCTGATCTTTTAGCCATAGTGACTGAAAGTATAAACAAAATAATTATTTTGAAATAATGTAGCTAAATGATACAAGTTTGATACACAGCAATACAGGTTATATTGATAATTTTATATCTTACATTTTTTTAACAGGTTATATTGATAATTTTATAGCTTACATTTTTTTAAAACTTTACTTTAGGGTCTTACCTAGGTAAACCTGTTGAATCACTATTGTGAATCAGAAAAAAAAATTTCACAAGTTTTTGTATTCTTTTTAAAGTTTTATTTTACAAAATCTGTAAAAATTTTTTTTTGGAGAAAACGCATATAGTCATTAATTTACGTGAATGTTGGCTATTTTACTCCTTCCTTATAACTAAATTAAATTTATATCTAATTTTCTTAACCTAAAAATTTCAGTGTTTTTGACCTCCTTTCAAATTTTAGGCAACCCCGACCAAAATCCCAGCCCTGATCGGTTCCTAGTCATCTGTGATACATTTGCATTTACAAACTCAAATAAACGTGCAGGAAAGTACCTAATATTATTCATTATATTTAGTTGTAGAGTTGTAAAATGTTAAAAATTCTTTTCCTATATTTTTATATTAAAAAAAAAATGAAAAGAAAAAGATTTCCGAATTAGTTCCTTTGAATTATTTGAAAGAAATTTAAATTAAGATTGTAAAATAAAAATTGAAGCATATAATTTTTGTTCAGTGGAGTTTGAATACAGTGGCACATCTAACCACATGAAGATAAGTCACTTCACTTGGCCACCAAAGGCTGGGAACCCCTTATTTGTCAAATCAAAGTGTTTTATCACATTTTCTCATTTTGAAAATGAGAAAATGTGATAAAATGTGAACTTTATATATTAAATATTAATATATTAAAGAAATATATAGCGATAGCAATTATTAATATATTAAAGTAATATGAGGTTAGAAGATACGACAGGAGAAGGTTCAATTACTAAAACCAGAGTGCTGAAACAGGTTCATTCAGAGGGGACAATCCAATTTCAAATTATTTTTTAATTTTCAGACGATTCTCCTGAAATTTACAGTGTATATAGTTTTTTCTGTGGAAACTAATTTGAACAGAGATACAATAGCATTTTATAAATTAATACTGTAGTTATTCCAACCAAATACTCACACCAGGTCAGCAATTTACAGGGTTTTAAACATTAAAATTTATAAAATATTGTTTAAAAAAAAAAAAAAAAAAAAAAAAAAATTTTTTTTTTTTTTTGCTTCAAGTAAATTATTCTGTGGAATACGAGGTTAGAAGATACGACAGGAGAAGGTTCAATTACTAAAACCAGAGTGCTGAAACAGGTTCATTCAGAGGGTACATTTTCAATATCAACATGAATCAAAGGGAAGCAAATGTTATCTAAGACATCTTTTAAAACATTAATAAATATATTTTAGTTATACAATATAAGTGCAACAGACCAATCTTCGTTTACCAAAAATAAAACTCAAAAAACATTAACCCAATTTGAGTAAGAATTCTTACAGAATCTGTGCTATATATATGCTAACAAGAACAAGAAATTAAACACAAATGTTTAAATCAATAGAATAAAAAAGCATAGATATATTAAAGTAATAAATCTTCAAAACGGAATGCTCATTGCAAAAATAAAAACATAAAACTTTTCATTATAGACGATTTTGGAGGAAAAAAAAAATTGGGTGTGCAACTCGAAATATAATAAGAGAAGAGAAGCAAGAGCACCCATTATCAAACAGTATGAAATAAAGGTTTACGGTTTTACGTTACAGAATGACAGGTAGTAAGTAGTAAGAAATGAATTTATTGTACTTCAATATGGTTCATAAAATATACATTTAAGTCGAATAAAATATTCTCCTTACAATAATTTAGGTTTCAGTTTATTACCTATATCGTCATAATGCATATTACTTTTAATATTCTAGAAAGCTCAAAGGTGTTTTGAGCTCACATTATTTCAATTTTACCTGAGCTAGTCGAGAAGCGTTGTGAGCTCCTCCTCCATGAGTTCTATCCCAAGAACCTATGATTGTATTTGCCACCATAAGAGGAATATTGTCAGGGTCAGCCCACCCAACACCTTCGAAAGCGATAGCAATATGAGCAAGAGGAATGTTATCATCACGAATCCTTGCTTCAGAACCTGTGAATTAATAAAACACATTTAAATCTTAACCAAAACTACATAAAAATTTAAAGAAATAATTTCATAATTTTGGATGACAATATAAGGAAAGTTTTGTAAAATTTTGTGAGGAAAACTTAAGTGCCTAAAAAATTATGAAACCAAGAAACTATAGACGTGTGTTCATTTAAAAACTTCCAAACAACAGTAAAAATAGTTTCTAGTATTTACAGAAACTGCGATGATAATATAACATTCAAATATAAAAATAAATTCACTTAGATTTCAAAAGTAGTAAAAGTTATTAACATTTATGAAAACTGTAATAACTGCATAAAGATTAATATATATATATATATATATATATATATATATATAATATATATATATATATATATATATAATATATATATATATATATATATATATATATATATAATATATATATATAATATATATATATATTATATATATATATATAATATATATATATCTATATATATATATATATATATATATATATATATCAGCGACACTTGTAAAGCATACATTTGGGAAGTCTTTGTACTTAACTTCACCTTAAAATGTTTTCAAGACTACCTATTTTGTCTAAAGCAAAAGATATAAACCAACCATTAAAATTCCAAATTCGTACTTCAAAAACTAGAAAAGCATTTTAATCGGAAAAGCAAAAAATATGGTGAAAGAGACGAGTAGCCCATGAAATCGCTCTCATGTTTCATGGCTCACTCCATATTTCATATAATTATGGTTGATAATAAAAATGTGTACAAACTGTACTAGGGTAACAAACCGATATACCTTCACTTCACATTAGTTATGTGAATGAAGAACTTATATTTTGTATGATATTTAGCTAAAGAATACAGAACTAGAGATAAAAGACTTGTTTTTTCTTCTTTCTTTTAATTTTATAAAATATTAGATCTATAATAATGCTACCACTAAAATACAAAAAATAGCCTACCTATAGAAATATTTAATTAAGGTCAAAATAATAATGACACTACTGTCAAAATTTAAAATATTAAAAAATTAACTAACTGAATAAAAAATTAAAGAGATGAATATGCTTATCTGCAAAGCTAATGAGATCGTAAACAAAATAGAGAAACATTTATTTTTTAAAATCCCGATTTTGAAAAACGTGAAGAAAAACAAATAATAATAAAAAGAAAAGTCAAAATAAAAACTATATTTTTTCAATATAAATATGTATTTTTATGTGAATATTTAAACAAACTTTTGTTAGCGTATTAATTGCTTGCTGATGATATATAAAAATGTTTATTTTTCCTCAAGTTGAATATATATATATATATATATATATATATATATATATATATATATATATATATATATATATATATATATATATATATATATATATATATATATATATATATATATATATATATATATATATATATATATATATCAACTTGAGGAAAAATAAACATTTTTATATATCATCAGCAAGCAATTAATACGCTAACAAAAGTTTGTTTAAATATTCACATAAAAATACATATTTATATTGAAAAAATATAGTTTTTATTTTTTTCTTTTTATTATATTTGTTTTTCTTCACGTTTTTCAAAATCGGGATTTTAAAAAATAAATGTTTCTCTATTAAGTGACACCTGTAAAACGGCAAATATCCATTTCTGGCACAGGAGTATCATACTGCCATGCAAGTCCTTTGAAATGTTTTTCTGCCAATTGAACCAAAGTATCATGTTCTACACCTCCAGCTCCAGCAAGAACAATGCGTGGTGCTTTGTAATGAAGGTTAATGTAATCAACAAGATCTTGTCTGCTCAGAGACCTATCAACAATTAATCAAATTTTAAGCACAATATTAAATAAACGAATTAACACAAAAAAAAATATGACAAATACATTAAGAATCTCAAAAAACCTATTATAAGTTTTTATAATTTAAAATAAAATACTACCTATTTACTTATAACTTTGCATGAAAATACTGATAGAAAAAAAAAAAAAAATACAAAATTACTTTATATTTTTAGTTGGGCCAAGAATAGTTCTACCAAGGGGTGTTCCTTGGAAAGCAACAGAATGCAAATGATCAAAGACAACTTCCTGTAGGTTGCTTTCTACTTCTTGCATTTCACGTAAAATGACACCCCTCTCTCTTTCAATTTCTGGCTGTGGTGAAATAATTTATTCATTAGATAAAGAAATTATTCTTAAAATAACTAACAAGTACTTATATTATAATTTGATAATGGTTTATGTGGTATCAACATTTCTCACACCCACAATAACTCTGCAATGCAAATTTTAACAAAACTTTTACAAACCTCTCCCAATTTGCTGTTCTGAATGATATCTGAAAGAATTTCAACTGCTCTAGGAACATCCTGTGAAAAACATTTTGCATAAAAGACAGTTTGTTCACCGTGATGTGTATGCATTGAGATGGGCACCAAGATTTTCTACTTCAAGTTCTAAATCAGTCTGAGAGCGTTTCTTTGTTCCCTAAACATATTAAAATATTTCAAATTAAATTTCTCAACATTTACATAAATGTTAATTTTTGTGCCATAAATTTTCAAACTTCTAAAAATGTTTTTATTAAAATAATATACAGCCACAGAAACAATGATAATGTACATTCTAGAGTTAACTGTAAATATAAACCTTAAATGCCATATGTTCCAGAAAATGAGCAACTCCATTGTTATCATCTGTTTCAAATCTTGAACCTGTATCTATCCAAAGTCCTACAGTTGCAGTTGGGGATCCAGAATCCTCTGTTGCTACCCTCAAACCGCTGTTAAGTAGAGATAATCTAGTTGGAGGTACATTTAACAAGGTTTCTTCACAAGTGCTAAGGGATTTATTACCAACCCATTTTGGAGTCTGAAACATACATTAATGTCATATTACAGATCTTTAATAAAATGGGTTGAATTTCATGTACTGAAACTTTAAAAAATTTTTTTAAGTATATTTAAAGCAAAAAATATCAGTCAAGATCATTAAACTGGTAAGATACCAATGTTGTAAATCTTAGCACAATTTTACACTTATGATTTTATATACACTTTCTAAATATTAATATTATGAACAGCTTTTAAGTTTCTAAATAGCTCATGAGACTCATGACACTTTAAAGTGTTTTTTTTTATTTTTGTATTTTTTTTATTTTATTTTTTTTTAGGATTATATATATTAATAATTTATTTTACCTGATTAATTTTTCATTATAATCAGTAGATAGACAATGGATGGTTTAATCTTGGAAACAGGATTATATGTATTACTTTTTAAAGTATATTTTTCAATGATTTTAATGTGGAAAAGTATTGTCTCGAGCTTTATTACTTTCTTTAGTGCACTTTATTTACTGTGTTTATATTTTTTTTTCTACAGAGTATAAATAATCTGTGAGGGTTAGAACAATATAATACCAAAAATATAAATGTTCACTGGGCAGATAAGTGGCAAATGAATTTTAATAGTAAAAAATGTAAAGTTCTTCATGTAGATTACTCAAATGAGGGATTTAATTATGACATGAATGGGGATTGGCTGGAGACTGGACCACAAAAAAGATTTAGGTGTGATTATTAGCAATAATCTAAAAGTAGGTGATCAGTTTTTGGAAGCAAGGAATAAAGCTAATAAGATGTTAGTTATAATAAATCGCAATGTAGTTTACAAGAACAAAGAAGTTATAAGCAAGCTATATAATAGCTATGTTAGGCCAGCATTAGAGTACTGTGCACAAGTTTGAGCTCCACATTTAAGAAAAGAAAGATATGCTGGAGTGAGTACAACATTGAGCAATAAGGATGATTTGTGGCTACAAGAGTAAGCTATAAGGAGAGGTTGAAGGAACTAGGAATGTTTGCATCTGACAGTAATACAGAGATTGAAAAATACTTTATTGTGAACCATGGAAGAGACACTAGAGAGCATGACAAGAAAATTTTTTAATTTTTATTATTAATTTTTGGAATGGCTTGCCACAGGAGATTGCTGACTGATTCTCTTTCAACATTTAAGAGAGGGCTAGATAGAAATATGGATGGTTTAGATATTGCATAATATAACTTGACTAAGCCAATTAATTTTGGACCAGCTTGTGACTAAGCTTAACTGGCTCTAACTGGCAGTTTTGTAGTGGGTGCTGGTTCATTACATGTGTAATTAGTTGTATGTCATTAGTCAGATTTACTAAATGTATGTAAGGGTTTAATATTATTTTAATCTTTGTATGTAATGAATTGATAACTAGGGAATAGGATGGACCTAGTCTTTGTTCCATGTATTAGTATTACCACTAGTACTATTTTTTGTTTTGACTGGGATAGTCTCATTAGGCCTGTGTGGCTTCTAACAGTGTCTATTTTTCTAATGTTCTAATTTTCCAATAAAATATTTAAATACTAGATTTCAGTAATAAAAAATATACTATTATTCTACATAAAGGCTACTATTTTAGAATTCAAAACTTATGAATATCAATATTAATACATATGCACTGCAACCTTAAGGCATAAACTACACACTACTCATAAGTCTGCAGGTATTTAGAACATATCCCTAGTATATGTGTTATGTGTCTTACATTTAAATGCATGGAACATGGGAATTTTTTTCATTGCATATTGATATTTATTGTTTTTACTTTTATTATATATTCTGAATTCCAAAATAGTGACATCCTTGTACAATAATGGGGTAATTAATTTTTTAATACTCAAAACTGGCAGCTATTTAAATATTTTGCCCTGAACTTTTTGGTAAAAATATCTTTGAACAGAAATTTTTTTCCGTAATATATCAAAACTACGAAGATAAAATGATGATATATATTTTTTTAGGTAAATTGAGCCACAGAAAAGGAATTTGAACACAAAGTACTAAAAAATAAAAAATAAAATAATTTAAGAGTAATAAGCAAAATCAATTAACAGCACACTGTATGATTTCAATGGCGTATTATCATTTGGCTTCACATTACAGTTTCTCTTATAATAGCATGGTGTATACACATTTTTGGCAGATGATATTCTAACGTCATATTGAAAAAATAATTATTCTTAATTGTTTTAAATCTTTTAAAAAAATTTTTTTTTTCCTTACAAAATCATTTGTCATTTGTTGATTACCCGTTAAAAAAAAAAAAAAATCATATTTCCTTTTCATAGTTACGCTGAAAAGAAATAAAAATTCAGTCTGTCTCTCTAAAGAATAACCCAAACTTTTATTAAACTTTGGTAATTCCTTAGTGAAGCGTTCCCAAATTTTTTTTTCTTCTCAGCCTAATTACAAAAAGGAAATGACTTATTTTTTTTTTTTTATGGTTAATCAACAAATGACAAATGATTTTGTAGAAAAAAAAAAAAAGTAAATTATTTTTTCAATACGATGTCAAAATATTGTCTGCCGAAGATGTATAAACACTGCTATTACAAGAGAAACTGTCCTTTGACTATTTTGACAGGCTGCTATTATGACTATAAGTAGCGTGAAAATTTTATCACTACCACTTTTGGGTTAGGGGGTAGGGAGGCAGAGCCCCCTGTTAGACAAATGTTTGTGTGCCATACATTTGAATCTTGTATTATAATATGCATTATTGCAGTACAGCAATGAAATCGTAAATGCATGGCACACGATAATTTGCCAATGGGGGGTTCTGCCCCCCATTCCCCCTGACCCATGAGTAGTAATGTTAAAATTATTTCTTATATTGCTTTTCTCTCTCTCTCTCTCTCTCTCTCTCTCTTATATATATATATATTATTTATATATATTATATATATATATATATATATATATATATATATATATATATATGTATAGGTAAAGGTGTAGATTGTTTCTGACTCAGTAACCTAATCAAGAACGTTGCCGGGAAATAGAGGGCACGGCCCTAATAATTATTACTTCTTTTCTAGCCTTTAATTTCGACTTATCATACCTGACTACCGAGTTGCGTAAGATAACCTACACAAGAACGTTGCCACGACAATCTGTAGAACAAATTACACTTATATCGTGAAGATTCATATTTACAACAACAATAACGGTCAAACGTAAACAAAATTTGTTTTTAAAAATTAAAAGTATAAAAAAAAATTATAGGTATAAGGATATCGATTAATAAAATATGACATAAAATATTGATATAAAAAATATCAAACTCAGTATATTTTTCAAAACAATAAGCCAACACTTACAACATTCCACGCTATTTCAACACATACAATATCACATTCTCTAAATTGCTCCTACAGAGAAGGTCGCCTATCAAGGATTTGAAACACGCCCACCGGTGGAAAAAATATACTTGATTGGTCAAACCCGGAGCAGGGTTTCCATATCCAAAACCCAAATAATCTGTGGAACTTATCATCTTGGTCAGAAATAATATATAACTTAATTTCCCTGGCTAAGAACCACACTCCTCGAAATAGGGCTCTGGCCGTGTGATGGTGATAAAAAA